>LBNU01018897.1:2172-43445 GCA_014162995.1 Artemisia annua
GAAGTTGATGTGGCGAGGGAAAACCTAAACAACACCCTCCACACTTTAGGGGACTACAAAGAATAATTATGTCGTTGTTCATTATTAATTATCATCACACACAACAAAAAAAAGCTAATTGTATAACGACGTCGACATGTCGGGTCTATAATATTTGTTATAACGTTTATTAATAAAGGATCTTATACATAAACTATTTCGCTAAAGTAGACATTATATTAAACGTTAAAATTGTCATGTGATGAATGAATATTGTATTTGTAGGTCCTGTAAAATAGTGAGCACAAATTTGTGATTACAAATTCAACAATAGTATATATAACGAAATAAGTAATCCTAAATTGTTTAGTGGGATAACTTATTTGACCATAAACTATGAGAATTAGCATATCATTTTAATTTTTTTTTTGGGTAAAGGGTTTCTTCGGAGTGTCGTAGCTGAGCGAACACAGGCCGTGTTCGAAATCTTATACAATAACTAAATATGATTGTCAAAAATATATTATATCAACTATTGAAACGAAAAACATAGCATTTTAGAGTAAGGATCAAATGAGAAAGAAATTAAAATGAGAATGATCAGAAGAAACCACAACCGCACATTTCAGATGCACCTACAAACACAGATGCATCTCCCCTTCAATTTCTCCCCCTCATTTAAAATGTATGGCTGAAATTTCTTCTCATTATTCTCATTTCATATTTTCTTCTCACTAGATCTCTCATTTTAATGATCTATCTTATGTTTTAACAAATATTTACAACATAAAATTATACAACGTCAACAATTTTTGTACGAAGTGAATTTTGAGGCCCCAAACATATAAAGGGGTATACATTTTGAGGCCCCTAAAAATTTGAGGCCCTGTGCGGTAGCACACCTCGCACACCCTCGTATACGGCTCTGTATCCGATAAATGTATTACTCCAAAACCTACTTCTAAGAATGAAGTAACGACTATAACTAGATTACATTTGACTCAAATGACTCCAACCATAACCTACGACTTCTTCCGACAGCGAATCTAAGAATGAAGTATACGGCTTTGTATCAGATAAATGTATTACTCCAAAACCTACTTCTAAGAATGAAGTAACGACTATAACTAGATTCCATTTGACTTAAACGACTCCAAACATAACCTACGACTTCTTCCGACAGCGAATCTTGATATCTCAAGCGTCACAGAAAGCTAATTGATCTTCGGATAAATCATGAGCATTATACTCAACATCATCATCATACGGATCATCTTCCTTCGTTTCCTTCCAGCGTTCGTACAAACTCTTCGTCCTGTATCCACTCCCACTTGCCATAGAGTCTTAGTTTCGTTATATACATTTTCCACATCACCCTCGCTATCCTCTTCAGCACACAAACTTGAAGAAGCCAACCACTGGTTTCACACTCATAGGGGGAGTATTCTCATTAATCTGTTGCACATCCTTCACATTATGTCCCAAGTCCACTGATGTAGCCACATTTGTTGTAGTAGTCGATTGAAGAATAGGCACATACTCGTCATTTTTTCCTTCATCCAAACTATTAAGCACTTCAAAAGTGTTAGATGTATTTACCACATTTGCATCCTTGTTTTGTTGTCTAGATGTAGACGTGTTGTTTGAGTTATCCTTTAATGTAGACGCCTAATTTTTTTTTCCGTGTTTAGCTAGAGGCCGATAGGCCATCTTCTTGGGTACATGTACACGGTTAACATTTCAGTTTAACTTCCTTAAACCTATCATTTTGGTCATGGTTCACTGTAAGTAGACATTGAAAGTAGGGACGATCAATTTTGGTTGTTAAGTTTCGTTCCAAGAGATTTAAGATTCATAAACCGTTACTTGTCTTAGTAATTCAAGTAACTCGAGGTTGGTATATTAATGTGTATTAATTTTGTGTTAATCTTTAAACAACAAGAAATTCATTCCGTTGCCTACTCATCGTGAATAGTTATAATCTAGTTGTCTAATCCCAACATTTTCTTGTGTAGAAAGTGAGGGAGATATTTTTTGGGTATGATTGAGTGTATTTTAAAAGAAACTTCAATTCCAAAATCTCACTTAAAATCACGCCAAACATTGGTGTGATGGATACAATCATATATCTTGTATGAACTATAGCATATGTTGGCCACTCCAGTTTCTAGTGAAGGACCAAATATATGCACTTTTTGTTTGTCTTGTTATAGCGTGTATTAAACATGGCAGTTTATTACGTTAATTGAATTTATAACAATATTGTACTGTATGCATATATTCTCATAAAATTCACTCAACTGATCCCCTATATGATATATAAACTTTGGATTACTTTATACTCAAAAGAAATTCTCCTCTTTCATTAAGCATAAAATCCTACACATATAAAACCAAAAAGGTTTTCTGATAGTAACTTTCGAACATCAACATGATAGAAAAACCCTCGTATGAATATATCTTCAGTGCTATGAATTATGGACTTTATTAAGTATGTAGTATTGTCATGTTATATTTTTATTTACTACTACTTTATATAAATTTACTTCTCAGGTGATATAAACTTCATAAAGCCATAAATATGTTTATTCATATTTTTAAACATTATTTGTTTTGTTATATTGGCGTTGGGCACACTCATTTTCTATCTCCCTAATACATATAAACTTGTGTTTATGTCGCCTATATAAATTTAGTGCTTTAATGTAAGTTAAATTGTTTATGTAAGTTTACATAAGTTTCATGTCACTAAGAAGATGACTGATAAATTTAATTGGAGATGCTGTAAGTAACTTGATATAGGTGTCTAGTACGTGATTGGTAAAGGGTAATTGGGGTAATAAGAATCTTGTGGGTGGGGATGTTATATACTCAAATATGCATGGGGTCCTTAGTTTAGTTGAATTGCTTTTGCAGGAATCAAGGGCCATCTATTTGCAAAGGATAAAGCTTCTCCCAAAACCCTATGAAAGCATCATATCAACCATCTCCATCGATCTCTTGTTATTCTATTAAGAGAGGGTCGGTGAGTTGCATATGAACTAGTACACTCCTGTTTCTCCCAAACTACCTGCCATATAAATGGTATTATGATAACTTAAGGACATGAGTTTGCATTTTACATTATGGTTCATACATCATTAGAGCTAGGTGCTCAATTCACAAACCGTGAAGATTTCATTCTCCTATTATGATTTTCTTGAGACCTTTTAGGGAGAAACAAAATTACCTTTATGTATGTAATTCTTGATTTGTAGTTTGATTTCAAGAAATTAAGCATAAACAAAAACTAGATATGATGCTCAAAGAGTTGCTTCTTTGTGTTCACTAAAGTACTTGATTCAATACATGTAACACTTCATCTACGACCACAATATATTGCTTGTAGGCGCACAATTTTATTTTTGGAGACCATGTGAAAACTTACAAGGGGGCTCACCCAGCCTTGTTCTACTGTCACTTTAACACGCTTAACTGCAGAGTTTTTGTGAGTTATTTCCGCGATTGATTCGAAAACACGTTGTCTCATATTAAGGCGCAAGTAATCAAATATACTTATGAACACAACATCTCGATCTCCATGTCAGAGACGGAGGATTCACCTAGGGTGCTACAATAAGTATGTCGATCTTGTGAAATTATAAACTAGCTAGGTGGCTTGGATCTTGTCCTAGAATACGGTCTAATAATAAATCATAAATAGTGTATCATTTCTTGTAGATTTGTTGCAGAACGTTGATTATTGGTTACAAATTTTACACTCACCACCTCAAGAACAATATATCAATTGCAATATACTACCAAAAAAGAGTATAGATATATGAATAGAGGTATGCTAGACTAGGGGTGGCAATTTTCGACACGACACGATAAACGACACGAACCCGACACGAAGTTAAACAGGTTTGGGTTGATGATAAACACGTTTGGGTCAAAAACGGGTCAACCCGTCTAACCCGTTTAATAAATGGGTCGTGTTTGGGTTGAGTAAATATTAAACAGGTCAACCCGTGAACCCGTTTAAGTATACAAGACTATAAAAATAAAATATATAACATGTTTTTTTATGTTGGATGTGGATTAAATGTATTCTGTTATGAACTTAATACGATTGAATTACGATTATACCTCTTATATCATATAAATTGACGCTTATAACTGAGAAAATTGTCGTATAGTTATTTGTTTATTATTTTTATCATATTTTAAATCCTTATACCATTTTGGCATTTAAACTAGTTAAATTAACAAACCATCAACCTTATTCATTACTTGACCTATTTATTTAAATAGGTTAAATGGGTCAAAAATGGGTTACACGTGTTATGCAGGTGCGGGTTAGGGTTGAGTTTCTTGACACGATTAATAAATGGGTCGTGTTTGGGTAGAGGTTATACTAACCCGCCAACACGCGAACCCGAATAGGTTAACACGAACACGACTCGATTGCCACCCCTATGCTAGACCCACAAAGAAACTCCCACAAAAACATTCACAAGCTGACGTGTCAGCGTTTTATTGGTGTACTGTGTAACAGTTTCTCTCTCCTCTCTCTTACTGAACCAATTAGTCTCTGCCACATCAGTTTGTGGATTTTTTTTGTGAAACTTTCTTTGTGGCCCTAGCATTTCTCATATGAATATATCTTTCAGATGATTGTAAAAGCGATTTAGCATCAAAGTAAGTGAAGTAGTGTAAATGAAAGATAGACGGCTCTCTTACTTGGAAAGCAGCTTTAGCTTTTGACATGTCCTTGTTTCCTCTTTCCTCACACATAAAACTAGAGCAATTAAGTTTCACTCAAATTCCTGTGAATCACGTTCTTCCACATGTAAATGCACGCATCAATCATATGATATGTCGTTTGTTATTAAACCTGACAAAAAGTATCCGTTACTTATTGATGTATATAGATTTATGAAAAGGGATGTGATAGAGGGGCCTAATAAACAAGCCTAAAGGTGGACCTAATGCTTTAATGACTTGTACATTTATCAAATGTACAAGTCATTAAAGCATTAGGTCCACCTTTAGGCTTGTTTATTAGGCCCATCAAACATTTTCCTTATGAAAAAGTTACAAATACAGGGTGTAATTTTGGAGAATCTAATAAGGATAATACTTTTATACATGTTTCCGGTATCCAAAACTTTAATGTTACAAAAACATATTTTACTGAGGTACTAAAAAATTCACTTTTTTCAAGTTTCTTCTATCGCTCACTTGAATATGAACCAAGGCTAATTTAAAAATAAATAAATAAATAACTAAAAATAAAAATAACTTTTTAAATCGAATTGATTGCTTGAATTTGTAAATCTTTGTTACTAAACGTTTTGTTATTCTTAAAAAAATTGATTAAGTGGTAGTAAACTCTTACAAAATTCATACATGCATGCATGCATATTTAATTATTTATCATATCATAGGCAGAACAACTATTAATGGATATCACATGCATTCTTCCATGTTACATATAACTAATCCAAAATACGTAAGAGATATCTCATTTTATTACTGTCATGGCGTGTGGACTACCTCATCTTATTTTGTGATAAATCATTATCTCATTAACTCCATTTAGTGATAGACCACTATACATTCCTTCCAGCGTATCTATAAGCTCACATGTACATATTTGTCTTTAAGAACAATTTGTTTGCACTCATTAGCACGTTTTCCTTGTGTTTAATTATGAGCTCATGTCCTGGTGTCGCCTTATAGACATATGATAACACACATCTCATGCAATCCTATTTTCAAGATTTTTTTATTTTATTTTGCATATGTATGTGCAGTAGCAAAGAGTTAACAACTTTATTTATGTTTGCTACTATAATCCTTATTTTGTTATGAACTTGTGTCCTGATTTGATTTATAAGCTCCTAACCCATAATATCATAACGTCACACATATATGATTTGATTTATACGCTCCTAACCCGTAATACCAAATTCAAAACTCTTGGTTTTCATGTTGCAAAAAGCTATAGTGATGCTGCATGAGTACTACTGAATAGTGCTAAAACATGCTTGGGTTTCTTATGGCGTAATTATGAGGCAGGGAACAGTGATACTTCAGGTGGGAAAAGTGTGCTTCTTTCAACTTAGGTTTTACTGGAAGAAGCTCGAGTAATTTTGCCGGTTGTTTAAATTGCCCGATATTGACAATTTACAACAATTGAAATGGAAACTAGCTCCTTGATTTTATACCGGTCACTATGTCCAAGAGACCTCTATTTCAGATTGCTAGTTTGTGTGACGATATTATTGATCGTATCCCTTACTTTGTCTCAAGTGGACTTTTGTTAAATGAAGAGAAAATGTGTAATATAGCCAACTGGTATTATCTACTATATACACCTTTTATTGCTAAAGAACTTGGTTTTAAGTGATTCAGTGTTTAAGTTTGTGAATATTCAGGTTAATCAATTATAATTCTTATGCTTCATTAAAAACAAAAGGACGTGGGTCATAGTCGGGNAAAGAGTTAACAACTTTATTTATGTTTGCTACTATAATCCTTATTTTGTTATGAACTTGTGTCCTGATTTGATTTATAAGCTCCTAACCCATAATATCATAACGTCACACATATATGATTTGATTTATACGCTCCTAACCCGTAATACCAAATTCAAAACTCTTGGTTTTCATGTTGCAAAAAGCTATAGTGATGCTGCATGAGTACTACTGAATAGTGCTAAAACATGCTTGGGTTTCTTATGGCGTAATTATGAGGCAGGGAACAGTGATACTTCAGGTGGGAAAAGTGTGCTTCTTTCAACTTAGGTTTTACTGGAAGAAGCTCGAGTAATTTTGCCGGTTGTTTAAATTGCCCGATATTGACAATTTACAACAATTGAAATGGAAACTAGCTCCTTGATTTTATACCGGTCACTATGTCCAAGAGACCTCTATTTCAGATTGCTAGTTTGTGTGACGATATTATTGATCGTATCCCTTACTTTGTCTCAAGTGGACTTTTGTTAAATGAAGAGAAAATGTGTAATATAGCCAACTGGTATTATCTACTATATACACCTTTTATTGCTAAAGAACTTGGTTTTAAGTGATTCAGTGTTTAAGTTTGTGAATATTCAGGTTAATCAATTATAATTCTTATGCTTCATTAAAAACAAAAGGACGTGGGTCATAGTCGGATCCGAGTAAAAGCCCTTATTGGTTCCTTAGCATTTGGCTTCATTGTTCGGTCTACTTAAAAGCACAGCCCAAGCCTACATAAAAACCCAATAGCCTTTGGATTCACATTAAAAGAGTAGATAATTCTTTTGGGGTGGAACATTGGATAATAGTATCTCTTGGCTAAATGGACCAAAGAAGATTCTCCTTGGTGTAAATTGATTCGTTCCATTCGTGGGAAACTGATTTCATCGGGACCTTGGTCTAGAATTAGAAAGCTTAAAACTGATCTTAGCTCCAACTGAAACTGATTTGCCAATGCTCTTGAAGAAAAAAGGTAGGGAATTGCCAAAATACGTGCTTTTGGCATGATTCTTGGTTAGTTGGTTCGCCTCTTCGAGCTTGCTTCTCACAATTATATCTCCTAGAATCAAATCCGATTTGGTTACCATTATTTCACGTACAAATTAAAACCACCAAAAACATACTACTACATTTCCAGTGAACACCTCCCAGGCATATTCTATAGCCCGTTATTCCTTACTGTCTAATATCATATAGCCCACCACCACTCCCTCTATTGGGCCTATGTCTGTTGGGTCGTCCTTTAGATGGTCCTGGAGAAGAAGAACATGGCTTCAGGCAGAATTTGATGAGCTTAATAATTTGAACAATCTAAACACAAAATGTTAACATTACATAAGACAAATGCCAATACACAATACGTTAACATTAATACACAATAGTTAACATTACATAAGACAAATGCCAATACACAATACGTTAAGATTTCAGTAAATATTAGAAATCAAAAGTATTGGTAATACTAACACAAAATACACTTGTGATAATAACCCATAAAGGGTTTTTTATTTAATAACAATGCATCCTAGATAAAAAAATATATTAGACACACTGTGACAAGTGAATCCTCACATAATTGTGCAAGGATAATCATTGGGTTGATCATCACTACTAGTGCTTGAGCCGTAGTAGTAGTAAGGCGGTGGACCACTTGTTAGCACTGTGGTAACAGGGTACCCGTATACCTCTTGTTGTGGCAACGGTGGTGCTGATGGCCTAATGTCGTACATTGGCCGTGGTGATGGTACTGGTATTTGGGAAGCATAACCGACCATACCGCCACTTGTTACACCGCCATACCTATCCTTACGATTGAACTTTATACTAATCTCCAAGTCATCCACATTTACATTTTTAGAAACTTTATCTACAAAGTTTGAGATTTCTTGTATATTCATGATGTTACCTGTGGATTGATCTGGGATAGGATCGTCGTGTTGGTGTACAAGTATGACCTCTTTGTCGAGAAGATCTTCAAGAGCATGGATGACACAACTCGGGTGTTTGATAGTGGAAACTGTGAATGTTCTCCTTTCTAGGTTGATCGAAATCAACTCTATGTCTCCAATCTTCTTAAGCCCACTTCTTACCATTTTCTCATCGTGGCTACAGTTGTTGCAGTAATTTACAATTTGCAAAGTAAACGTCTTTTTCATCAATCGGGGGCGTTCAATTCCTACTGGATGCACACTGAATATTTACCTGGTAGGGAAAGTACACAGTTATTTTTTATTCTTATAGTCTAAAATCAATATGAAACGATGGTTTTAAGTTGATCATCGTTTTATATGTAAATCAACTTATAAACTGTTTCAACATAAAATACTCCGTAACAATTTTGTAAAAAAAATTGTGATCATCATGAATACGAATCTTGATTAAAAGATGTTTTTTAATAGCTATTTGTGTCATTGTTCTTACCCCATATAATAAACACATTAACGTATAATTGCAAAAACTAGATATAGTGCATTGGCATAGATAAAAATATATATATATAACAAAAACCAAGTAACAGTTTGTCATAAATTAATGACACGAAACAAGTTTTTCAAATTATCAAACTCAATTCGTTTCTTCAAATCATAAGCTAATTAATCCCAACTGAATAATTCGATTGCAAATCAAACATCTTGTTATTCTAATAAATTTAAGTCGAAAAACATACTTAAAATAAATAAGATTCTAATATAATCAAGTATAATTATATGCATTTAGACTTTGAAGAAGAATTTTACTTACAAATTTCTGAAGATGAAGTACTGCTATGATAACTGTNCGTCGAGATAGATGCACGCGAGCTGGGTGCGCGCTAGTATATGATGCATGCTTTGTGGTTTCGTGGCATTATCTGAGTTGTTCGTGAGCCACTTGTCATCCACCTAACGAGGAACAAGCTGAAAGTCTATTTTGGTAAATCACCAACGCGCGGTTTGTTTTTGTAAAATAGGGTCATAAGAGTTTCATATAAGTAATTTTCTCTAAAATAAAGACACCTTTTCCTCACTTTATAGTGCAAGCCATTGCATTTGCGTAGGCCATGACATAACACCCATCGTGGTGGCCTTGTTATAGAATAGGATAGTCTTCTAAAGCCAAATAGTGAGGTTTCATATTCAATAGGCAAAGGTGGTGTTTGTCTTTCAAAAAGAACATCTTAATAGCCTCTTGATCTAACTTATTTAGACGCGCTTAAACATTTGGCCTAATAAGTGTGTTTGTTTTTTTTCCTTGTTCAGACGTTGTTAGAGACTCAAACCTTTTAAACAACTAGATGTGGATATGGTGTCTTAATGCTTCTTAATGTCCTGTTTTATTATTATTATTATTATTATTATTATTATTATTATTATTATTATTATTATTATTATTATTATTATTATTCATTTTGTGCTATATTTTTTATCGACTTTTCTTTTAATATTTATAGTATATTAAAGAGAATCACCCTTTTATTTTTGCTAAACAAATAATGCTCAAAATAATGATGATGATGATGTCGCTCAAACATCTAAGAGTTTTTTCAAACAATAGTAATGTATAACTAGTTTGTGAAATTAAATTGTGGCACGTGTAATTTGAATATGGGTTTAAATTTTTTAATTGGAAAATATTTTAATTGTTAATTGACAATGTTAAATATACTATGAAATTTTTTTTTTCACAATCTTATGATTGTAAAGTAAATGATACGAGGTATTCAGAACCCGTGCTACGCACGGGCTGTCGCATACTTTTAGATGATTATGAAGCTTTGGATGATGTAGAATATGATATGTTTGGCTTGTTATTTCCAAGTTTTTGAAAGTTATTTTAAGTTATGACTCTACAGTATTGGGATAACTCGACGTTATTGAGCGTTGTTACTTAAATAAATAAAAAACACTTTAATCCAAGTTGTTGGTAAGTTAACATACCGCTTACGAAGTTACTTGCTAAGTTAATATGGGCGAGAATCAAGATTAATGCCACGTCCATGTTTATGAGGGGCACTTATGATTGTAGAGGTTACATGGAATAAGGCATTTGGAGAGTCTATTTTAATTATTAGATTATGCATTACTTGATATTTAATAGGAAAATTAATTGGGTAACTCTTTCAACTACTTCTTTTGAGTATAAATAGCACAATTTAGCAACCCACAACAAATTATTTCACCGCCACATCCACCGGAACCGACCAACATCAACTGTTTCCGCCGCCGACACCACGTTCAACCAAACTCATTTTAGTCATCGTGGCGTGCATGGGTCGTTGATGAAGAAGGTTGTAATCACAAATAACAAATATCGACAGATAAGATAACTAAATTTCTTTCGAGTGTGAATTTTTGAATTATAATAAAAACACTTTTGAGTCCGTAGCCTACATATATTACTCGAATCATACGTAAAACCTCAACATCTACAACTGTAAATCAAACTTGAAAAGCGTAACTAATAAATAAAGGAAGAACAATATCGTTGTAGATAATAATTTTGTATCCCTCGCCTACACGTATTACTCGAGCTATTTCAACATGCATGTATCGAANTTTTTTTTTTTTTTTTTTTTTTTTTTTTTTTTTTTTTTTTTTTTTTTTTTTTTTTTTTTTTTTTTTGATATAGTATTTTGGGTCAATTTCATATCTCCACTCCTTTTTAGTTGGAAATTTCATATATACCCAAACATGCATTAAAATTAATGTACATTATGCATTAAATACTTGCACTTTGGGTATATATGAAACGAGGTATTCAGAACCCGTGCTACACACGGGCTGTCGCATACTTTTAGATGATTATGAAGCTTTGGATGATGTAGAAGAGATGTGAATTTAATTTCATCAACCATTTTTAAAAGAGATGTGAATTTAATTTTGGTTATAAGTGCAGGAACTCCTTTGTATTGGCTGATTGAGTATTGGCTCAATTACCATTTTGGTGAAAGGCATTATAGATCCACAAAAGTAAATAAATATCTACCAAAGTTAAAACATCGAAGTAACCATTGTGGGCTGTGCCTAGTAACTACCTATACAAAGGGTTTAAAAGAATCTTGTAGTTACTCTCATAAAGACATTTACCATTTTAACGGTTTCAAGCCATTCAAGTATCCTTTTTACCATTTTAAAAGAGTAACTGATGCGTTGATGAGGAGCAACATAAAAAATAAATATTTAGATGCTCAATAATAGTTTAATTCGAGGAAAATAAATGTTTCTATTCACAATATCTTGGATGAGCATGCTATTTGAAACCATTCTTAACTGCAAGTCTCTTTTCGACAATTCGTTAAATGGCTCAGTATCATGCAATATTCGGCAAAACAGGACTTTCAATTCAACCGAACTACTTACCTTCTAAGACTTGAAACTCGCTTATGCTCTCTCTATATATGTGTGTGTTCACACACGAAGACCAACTCCTTGTGTCCCTTTTCAGCCCAAAGTTGCTAGATCACAAACCAAGTATTCAGATGATACCATGTCTAAGATTGGTTTGCTATTTTAGATCATATGATGATTTTCATAATATATTTTGACGCTTACAATCTTTTCAATAACGTTATCACAATATTAACATTATTATGAACCATAACTAAGTGTTTCCGATATTACTTCAAACAATTAGGTACATATACCTAGTTTTGTTGTGCAATTTGTGATGGAAAAATGATTTTTATTAACATGAGACGTTGTTAACATTTTAATCATGAGTTAGTATTTTTTCTTGGAGAAATTTGCAAGTTTTGTGAACAACATCTTTGTACAGATTATAAATTGAAATGGAATTGAAACTCCATAAATTCGAGTTTATTATATTAAATGAAAGATACATACGTTACTTAATTAGAACAAACATTCTATGATTAAATCCGTTTTTATTGTCAATTTACATTGAGTAAGTTTGGAAATTAATCAAAAAAGACAATGTCAAAATCATATTTATGCAAAGTTTTCTTTAATGCAGGTTGAGTGTTTTTTTCATTTAATGTAACGATTTTTTTTATTTAATGCTATTTAACGTAAGTTATTTTGCACGCTTATCAATTCAAACGCTGCACTGCAGCACATGGTATAGGCTGTTTACAGATGCTACATTGGCATTATGAAAACAGGTTTACAAAATACGTGGAAAAAAAACATAGTTCTCTCTCTCTCTTAAAAACCGGATCTCACCCTCCTCCTCTCTTCCAAAACCTCCGTTGGTCTCACCCTCCTCTCTCCCAAAACTGCCATTGATCACGCCCTCATCTTCTCTCCCAAAACCACAATTCTCTAGCCGTTCCTGACTTATCAAACCAACGAATGGCCAAGTCTATAGAGAGCTTCGTCTTCTCTTAAGTTATGTCCTTTTGGTTTACGCTTCAAGATCATGATGATGGTCTCGGGTAGGTTTGTTTGAATTTGTTTAGTTTATGTTTTTGTTAAAGCCGAATGAAAGAAAAATAATATAACATATTTGTTATTGTTATTTCTTTATGTATTCGGATATTGAAAGGAAGTGATTTGACCCATTTCCGATCCAACCTAGCAAGTTGACCCGGTTTAAATCGACCCATTTTTCGACCGGAACGGTTCAACCGGTTGAACCACCCGGGTCGAACCGGGTTTCAAAACATTATCCATTACTTAAAAGTACAATGATTTATTCATATTTTACAACCAATTAAAACACAAACCGTGTTGACCTGGGACGCTTCAAAGCCGGCGGATTGACCCGGTTTAATTTGACCCATTTCCGACCCTACCTAGCAAGTTGACCCGGTTTAAATCGACCCATTTTTCGACCGGAACGGTTCAACAGGTTGAACCACCCGGGTCGAACCGGGTTTCAAAACATTATCCATTACTTAAAAGTACAATGATTTATTTACATTGTACACATAAACATATCTATCAATTAATCGACCAATAAAACAACAGTCGGTTGACGCGGGGACGCCTCAAATGCGGTGGTACCAGTTTAATTTGACAAGTTTTGACCAACTAGGCAGTTGCCCGGTTTAAATCACTCATTTTCGGTCGACGCCAGAACGATTTTCAACCGGTTGAACAACCTGGCGTGAACCGGGTTTAAAAACATTATGTTTATTCTCAAATCTTCAAACTTTTATTATTTTGTTTATACCTATAACTTTTATCAATAAATATCTATGCTATAATCCGTTGCTATGCAGCGGGTACTCGTCTAGTTAATATTATACATGTATTTCTCATATTACTGTGGTATAAACAATAGACGCCCATGGTAGGCATTAATGGCGCACTTGTATTTCAAAAAAAAATATAACTATAATTCACTTAGTCGCAATGTATTCTTACAATCCATGGTTTCATCTAAATGTAGCATGGGATTTTTACCGTCCAATGTTTTGATATACTGTAGAATATACAGGATCACATAAAATGGACTGTTTTAATACATTATTACATGAGTTTGATTACACTACATAATGTTATATATGTCACTGTATCCCAAATACTACTAGTAACCTTCTTTCTTGTTACTCATTTTTTGCATCGCACACTTGGCTCAAAGTCAAAAATACATGAATAAGCCCAAACATGGTTAACATATTTACCCAACTTCAAAACACAGGTTAGCCATATTATCAAAAATTGGGCATTAACTTAGATGACAATAATTTTTTCTCATTTAAAATGTATAGCTCCTAGTCACACTTTATGCAGCAAAAACACACAGCCTTCATCAACATTTCCTTGCAGCCACCCAAACTGAACATCCTCTCGAACAACAANATTAAATGAAAGATACATACGTTACTTAATTAGAACAAACATTCTATGATTAAATCCGTTTTTATTGTCAATTTACATTGAGTAAGTTTGGAAATTAATCAAAAAAGACAATGTCAAAATCATATTTATGCAAAGTTTTCTTTAATGCAGGTTGAGTGTTTTTTTCATTTAATGTAACGATTTTTTTTATTTAATGCTATTTAACGTAAGTTATTTTGCACGCTTATCAATTCAAACGCTGCACTGCAGCACATGGTATAGGCTGTTTACAGATGCTACATTGGCATTATGAAAACAGGTTTACAAAATACGTGGAAAAAAAACATAGTTCTCTCTCTCTCTTAAAAACCGGATCTCACCCTCCTCCTCTCTTCCAAAACCTCCGTTGGTCTCACCCTCCTCTCTCCCAAAACTGCCATTGATCACGCCCTCATCTTCTCTCCCAAAACCACAATTCTCTAGCCGTTCCTGACTTATCAAACCAACGAATGGCCAAGTCTATAAAGATCTTCGTCTTCTCTTAAGTTATGTCCTTTTGGTTTGCGCTTCAAGATCATGATGATGGTCTCGGGTAGGTTTGTTTGAATTTGTTTAGTTTATGTTTTTGTTAAAGCCGAATGAAAGAAAAATAATATAACATATTTGTTATTGTTATTTTCTTTATGTATTCGGATATTGAAAGGAAGTGCATGCTTCTAAATAAATCAATGATGAATGAGTTTCACACTTGTAAAATCTATAAAGATTTAAGTAAAGTGAAATCAGATCTGAGACATTGTCTTTATCTTTTTGTTTTCGAAACTTGTAGAGATGGGATTATTGATATTTTAGTTGTAGTTGATGACCGGTTGATAGATTCGGTATTTTGATTTGGTTTGAGTTTTGGTATTTTGTTTTTTTTTGAGATTCGGTGTTTTACGAAGCCAAGCTTCAAATAGATGAATCATGGGTTATGTATTCAACTCACAAAAGTGATATCATTTTCATGTGACGGTGGTAAAAATGGTGATAGTTTGTTATTTATAATGTTCAAAAATCCACATGAAAAGTCACATTTATTTGCAAGCAACTGAAAAGATTGAGAGTTTTTGGTTGTAAAAGCTCACATTTATTTGTAAGCAACCGAAAAGATTGAGAGTTTTTGGTTGTAAATGCTTTGCAATTAAATTTTGGGAATTGATCTTGAATAGAAACTCTATTTTTTGCATTTAATTCCGAGCATTAGCTTGTTGTACTCTATGCAATCTTGATGACTCCACATTAAATTTAGGAATTAATAATGAAAATAGGGTGATATATGAAATTAATCCTAATATTGTGCTTGATATATCACATATGATATAACATTAATCAGTAAGTTCGAATACTCGATATGTTGTCGTGAAATGAGCATATGAATTTGCGTAGAGCTCCAAATGATTGATCACTTTTGGCATTGAAAAATACACATACTTAGCTTTTCAACCATATATCAAACATAATTTTTTAACCTCCAAATCAATACAATTTATTCATAGAAGCTGGAAAAAAAAAGGGTTGTAGTCAAACTCGTTTGATGTATCACATGTGATATAACACTAATCTGTAAATTCAAACACTTAACATGTTGCCGTAAAATGAGCATAAGTATTTGTATAGAACTCCGAAAGATTCACCAACTATAACAGTTAAAAGAAGTTTAGAGCTTTTGAATTAGGTTTTTATTCATTCAGGCTACTAACAGTTTCATGACCAATTTTATGTCTCTCTCTCTAAAGTATCTTCATCTTCTTCTCTAAAACCCTTCTACAACTAACCACCTCCTTATCATCAACCACCACCACCACCATAAACCATCACTGTCAAAACACATGAAACGACACCCACCATTGTCAAAACACACCATATGTCATCATATTTCGATTCAAACTCGACAAAAGTAACATTTCCTTAAACACTTCCACCACTTTTCCACAAATCCCACGTTGTCACATTTTTATATATAGGAAACTCTCTAAAAAAATATTTGACCTAACCATGCCTCTCTTACATTTATAATACATCGTAACAAGCGATGTCGCTATGTAAATGTCATTTTCAACACCAATTAATCTTAGGATGCGTTTGGTTTAATGGTTTAGACCAATGAAATGACAATGACAATCATTGTTATTGTTTGGTTGGAGTTTTAAAATTAAATAATATTAAAGTTATCATTCTATACTCATAAACCGATTCCATAAAGAGAAGGTGTCTTTGAGCAACTATTCATATGGGTCCTGTATGACTTTTTTTTTTTTTGGAAATGATTTGCATACTCAATTTTTTTATTGGGACAGTCCTTCATATGCATTAAACTGTTGTACTGTGAATGTATATTGCTTTAACCGGTTGTACATATGAGTGTCCCAATCAAAAAATGAAGTGTGTCAATCATCTCCCTTTCTTTTTAGTCACTAATTTTGGGCCCATAAATTTTTAGATGAATAGCGGGTGAAACTATTTTGTCATCTTATTATGTGTATACCTAAGCTAGTTTTTTCAATCCAAACAATAACTATGAAATGTTAAACTTTTAGTCATATCAATTGACATACTACCCCTATTTCAAACCCATTTCCATTGTGATTCATAACAACAAACCAAACAACACCTTAGCAGCCCAACACCAGTATTTATCCCCACAAACGTTCAATAACTTGGATGAACAATATGCAAAGTTTAGTAACTTAAATGAACATTTTCGCAAAGTTTTGTAACGTATTTGTATATTAACCCTTTTATTTAATGACATGGCTATGGTCAAACGGTTAACACCTGATGGCCAATTCTTAGAGTAACTGCATGAATGGTTTCAAACGTTCAGTAACTTCGATGAGCAATACACCAAGTTTAGTAAGTTAGGTGAAAACAGTAAAGTTCAGTAATTGAAGATAACATTCTTAAAGTTTTGTAACATATTTGTATATTAAGTCAAATTATATATAACCGGTTGACTATGATTGTACTAAACCATTTCTTGCTAACAATAAATTTTGACATGAATATTTATATATATAGCCATGTGGAAGCTGGTTTATTTCAAACGGTACATGTATATTTGCTGAAGTAGTTGTATCTGCAAGCTGCTGGGTGTTGTATGTTGTAGTTGCAGATTAATGGTGTTGTACGCTGTATTGCTAGCTGCAACTTTTACTTGAAGTTGTGACCTGCAACTTATAATTAATTGATCGTAAAAAATTATATGGGATTTCAGATAGAATGGCACCTATAGAAAAGAAAAAACCTTGGTGAACGCAAAATATAATACGAGTAGTATTGATGGTTAAAACATGACATTTACACTTAAATCACACCGATTATATATATACACATCTGCATGCAATTCAAACGCGTAGAAATGTTACATTACATTCGACGAATCCACATTATAATCGCAAATACTAGGATATACACTTACCAAGGACAATGGACATATCTTTAAGAATTTAGAATATGAGCACGCATATTTTAAAACCTTGTATTTTAGTTATTTGTATACTGTACTATGTAAATAGCACATCTTAAAGAAAAACCTTAGATTTACCACGATAACTTTTACATTATTGTGCATGGATAATCCTTAGGGTGATCATCGCTGCTTGTACTCGACCCATAGTAGTAAAAGGGTGGAGGAATGCTTGATGGCAGTGTGGCGACAGGATATCCATACGCCTCTTGTTGTGGGAACGGTGGAGCTGATGGCTTAACATCCATTTGCCATGGTGGTTGTAGTGGTGGCAATAATGGTGTCGGAGAAGCACGACCAACCATCGACACATCTGCTTTACCACGTATTGCATTACCATGCAACAAAATTTGATTCACATCTTTAACTCCCGACTTTTCTTTAGGATTGAAGCGTATGCAAATCTCCACATGTCCCAAGTTTCCATTCTTAAACACTTTGTCTAAAAAATATGGGATTTCATCAGTGTTGAAAATATTACCAGCGTTAGGAAGAGGTCTTGATTGGACCGGGATAGGATCTTCATCATGCGCAAGTATGACTTCGTATCCGAGAAGATCTTGAAGAGCGCTGAATGACATGAATAGGGTGTTTGATGGTGGATAATGTATATGTGCTCCTTTCAAAGTTAATTGATATTAGGTTGATATCTCCAATCGACTTAAGAGCACTTCTTACCATTCGTTCATGCCATCTACAGCCGGAGTTGTTTTTGATTTTCAAAGTAAACACCTTAGGTTTCTTAGCATTTGAGTAATGATTCTTCATAAATATATTCCCTGAACGTCGTTCTCAATGAATATTTACCTGCGGATTAGAGAAACGTGGTTATTTTGTATTCTAAATTTAAGATCATTTACGGCAATATATGATTCTTCAGTTAAAAGTGAATGATTTACATATTAAGCTAAATAAGTAAATATACGATGGTCTAAATGTTGATCATTGTTGCTGGATAACGTAATCGCTAAATAACTTTGTGCAAATAAATGTCATGTTGAATAAGACTTTTGATTAAACAATGATTTTTTTTAAATGCTTATGTCTTTTGTTGTTTCAAAAACAAGCTGAAATTCGAAATTGACGCTTCTACTCCAATTATAGAACTACTTGAAGTTGGTTTTTGGATTTTGAAGTTTATAGAAATTTATTACCAGTAACTTTTTTCTCAGTTAAGCAAAACTTATAATTTAAAGATCGAATTTGCTTTCTGTATTAAAAAAAAAAAAAAAAAAAAAAAAAAAAAAAAAAAAAAAAAAAAAAAAAAAAAAAAAAAAAAAAAAAAAAAAAAAAAAAAAAAAAAAAAAAAAAAAAACCATTTATATAAGCTTTTAGCCGTTTATCATATAATCAGAATATATTCGATTATATCCGTCGTGTAGCCTAATTCAAGACCAAATGCCTTATGTCCAGTTCTTATAAGAAAGGAAAAGCTATGATAAAAAAATATTTCATTTATTTTAGACTTTGGTTGAGAATTATACTTACAATTAAGCTTTTGAAGTTAATATCCACAAAAATGTGTAGATTGGCGGGAACACCCTGACCCGGCCCGGTCCTCGTAACTGTGAGAGAAAGGAGATACTCAGTAGTATGAATTGAAGGAGAAGCGCAACGTGATATATATAGCCAAGCATGATCATATAAAGACGGTAAAGTATATATTTAAATTACATTGGTCGGCAAGCGAATTCATGCAAACGTCACTCGATCACATTGACATATAGGTAATTTCTACGAATATGGCGAATTAATAATGTAATTTTTATTTGGCGAAAGGATGTCGTAGGATTGCCGTACGATACACACACGTTATATCAAAGTACACGTATTTACAAACTTCATAATTTTCTTGACACTTATATTCTGACTAATTCATATATCCAATTTCGAAGACATTTACCGTAATCCATATCTTTTGCAAATTCAACGGATCTTACTATAATATAATTTTGTTAAACCGAGCNATTAAACCGAACTAACCACAATGGTCGAATTTAGATAATTTTCAAATACGGATGTCGATTCGTACAATGCACAGTGTAGCTATTTAATTAAATAAGCCAAATATGTCTTCATGCTTGATTGACCAAACATGTAATAACTCTAGAATTGTGAGAAGTCACATAACTTGGGAACCAAGTTAACTACCGACGGTGGATATTCATGTTACCATCTCTTACCTAGTTGGATATGTTTGTAAAATGTCAACCGTGTTATGAATAGATATATTTCGTTGGGAAAATAATTGTTGTGTTTAATTCGTGTGTCCAAAAGTATTGACTAACAACAAATTGAGAAGAAAATTAATAATGATAGTCATATAAATGCTTTGGAAAATGTTATAGCTCCACATTTTGGGACATTGAAGCTAAAAACATTATGATACGATTAAAATATTTCTTGCAACAATCAATCTAACAATTTGTCATTTATTCGTGTAAAATGACATTAAAATTATGTACATTAAAATGGGAAGGCTTTGCACACGGTTGTATTTCAAAGAATTTACGAACATACTAAAGTTCGCACGCTACTTTGTGCAACTGGTGCCACCAATCAGGTGATGCCATAACCGCTTATGTTAAAGAGCTATAATATTGGCTAAGTGATCCGGCGTCAAACAAAACCCCACACCAAAAGACCAAAACGACCCTAAACCAAGACAAACGACATTCAACAGCAAATCAAATCACACCGCCGACAACAAATTCAACCGACAAAACATATGTATGTAATTCTTGTTAGTGTTTTAGTTTGTCTAACACATGACGTTTTCTCACTTGACATTGAGGTCACACTAGTCACCAGTGTTGCAAAAATCGGCCAACTCGGCCGATTAATCGGTGATTACAAGCTACAAGGCCCTGGAACTTGGAGAGATTTACAAGGAAATCGGCCGATTAATCGGCGATTACAAGGTAATCGGCCGATTAATCGGTAAAAAAACGCTACTCGGCTCTGGACCGCCTCAGTACCGATTCACGATTTTTGCAACATTGCTGGTCACACAAGCGATGTGCGACCGGTGCGACACCCGTGTCTATACGACCATTCTCGTAATTACCCATTCTAACATACATTTCCCACCTCGTCTAAAACTTTTGTCCCAAAAGTGAAACATTTCAAAAACACAAACTGTNTTTTTTTTTTTTTTTTTTTTTTTTTTTTTTTTTTTTTTTTTTTTTTTTTTTTTTTTTTTTTTTTTTTTTTTTTTTTTTTTTTTTCAAACTTGTTTATGTTTTAGATAGTTTTTATTTTGAATGTTATTATATGTTTGATTCCAATTGTAAAATACCCGGTAGATTTTATGTCTGTGGAGTTAATTTTTGTGATTTAGTACTTTTTGGCTATGTATACTAAGTGTTCGACAAAATGCCTCTTATAAAGGGATTAGTTTGTCTTAGTTTCTACCAAGGTGGCCTAGTGGGTAGTCACGTGAGGTCTCCGGTTTAAACCACACTAGGTAAATATCTTGAGGGAGGGTTTGGAAATGGTCATGGCGATACCCTGGTTAGACTGTGTAAATCTAAGTTAAAGACTCGCCCTCCTTGACCTCATGTGTTTACACGTTTATGTTTGGTGTAAAGTTTGTGGCTTAGAGATTATTTAGTTGAAATTACTCTGGTTCTAGAATAAGGGGCTAGTTTATTTCCTATTTAGCGTTTTAACTAACCTAATGGTTATTGCTTCTTTCTACATTGTTATGGAACAATAATGTAATGGGGTCCCGACTTGTAGTAATGTTGTAGCACGTCATTTTAGGTCACAATTGTTGTGACGAAGAGCAAGTATTTCGAACTGTTTGATCACCGTGGTTGTTCGGGTACAAAAAGGCTGTAGTTACAACTATAGTTCTTGAACAACATGTAAATGGGCCAAAAGATCCAAGATCAAATGATTTCCATAATGTTTAAGCTTCCTTTATTTTAATAGGCAATCTTTAAGCGGTAATGGTGCATGAATACTTAAAGACTAGATTTGCATACATGTAAAATGATGATTTTGTTTTTCCTAAATATTCATTATATATATTAAAAATGCTAGTTCTAATGCTCATAATTGTTTGATCTGCAGACGCTGCCTCCAATTGATAGTGTTAATGAAGCTAAGACACCTGGTAAAGAATGACCGTTTTCGTCAAACATTTGTGGTTTATGAAAGTGGGTATCTCTTTGGAATTGGTAATTGGAGTAAAGCAGTCGTTTAAATCCTCATTGTTCTTCATCAGATGTAGGTGAACTGTGATTTTATTTGATACTTTGTGTTCGGATCTAGAAATATATAAGTTCAAAATAAAGTTTTCTTTTCTTACTGTTTTCTCTTAAAATAAGCGGATGGGTCTGTTTAGGCTTGATCAATGACGTGCTCCATGTAGCTACATTTCACTTTTGATATCTTATAAAAAGCTTTGTGAGGGTGGTTTGATATCTTCACTAGATTTGTTTTGGAAATGTTCGCCTGGTTCCTCTGAAATTTTGGTGAATGAATTGTCCACAAACTTTCGAAATTCTCGTTTTATGGTTGTTATTCTTTTTGTATTTGAGTAATGGAGTTATTTAACATCTTTGATGGTTACTAATTTCATTGGAAAAGTCATGTTTAGTCTCTTGATCACAAAAAGATGACAGATTTTCTGGAAGAAACTTAATGATCTGGCCTGTGTATATTTTTGGCATTGCTTCTTGAAAATAGTAATGCCACCCCTCATAACTGACTATCAATAAGCTAAAATCCAAATGTCACCACTTTCATCCTCCAACAAATTAGGGTTCACCACGTCATGAGTATTCAGTTCGGCTTGTTTGATATAACCTCGATGATCAACTGCTCACTAGGAAGATTGTTAAGTTAGATATGTGATATTATTCTGACTTATTTGCGTAAACAGTAATTAAAACCAAACACATATTTAGAAAAAAAAAGTTACAAGTTTGGAATGACTTGAAATCTTCAATCATGAAGGTAAAAGATTCAATCTCAATTCTCAAGTCCTGTAAAAGCACGAGACTGGTTACAAGATGCTCTGGTTCAAACCCATTGTATACTTCATAACACAGTCAAACTTCGTTCCGTCAAGAAGGAAATTAATGGGACTGTATTGAAAATTTAATCTTTTGATGGAGAAAATTGACAAAAGGTAAGATAGAAGGGCCGATTGTACCCGAACAGAGTAGTATTATAACTGCCTAAATATGTTGTTCAACTAACAACTCCTCTTTTCATCTACTCTAACTAGACTCCATTCATATCCATTGCAATATGCCACTTAACCTTCAGGCTTATAGCTCATCTACAAGTCTACAACTGATATTATATAGCTGCGTCTATTATAACCCACAAATAGTAGATGCATCTTTGTACCCACATTTTCTATTAATTCCATTATTCTAAGGCTGTACAATTCCGACAACCTTTGTTTTCTCATTTGTGTGCACAAAAACTTTTAGTCTCACGTGTAAAATTCGCCTAAGACGATGAAAGTGACTGTTACTACCCGGAGCGGTAGAGAACTAATCAAGGGTCAACTTGATCTTAATACCAATGTAAGTTTCCATTTTGCATTGGTTGCTGTGTTTTTAAGATGGATGGGTTTTGGGTTTGAAAATGTTTCTTTTGTTTTTATTGCTGTAGACTACTGTTGCTGATTTGCAGGACGCAATTCATCAAAAAAGTGAGTTCTTGAATCCTTGTTAGTTAATTTTTTGTGCCATGGAAAGGTAAAAAAAAGTTGGATGTTCTGCATTCTGATGTTTCACACGATTACTCTAAAGCCTGCAACAATTTCCAACAGTAGCACCAAAGTTATTTAGGCGTGTTTGGAATTGCATTTTGAAACAGGGAATATGATATTGAAGAATCAGAATCAGAAAAATCAAATGTATATATAAAAAAGCTACACATAATTTTGGGATTATCGTTTGAGGTTTAGAACTTATGAAGCATGATTATATAACAATTTTCATGTAAAGTGCACATAAATAACCAAGATGATCAGTTTTGTTGCAGTTACTCTTAAAATAATTACTTGACCCCTTAGCTTCACTATAGCCATTCATTAGAAACTGGATATATGGGACGTGAAATGCAATGATTAGATAATCACACATTCACACCCTGTTAGGATATTTGACGAAGAATTAATCATAACTTTGGAGAAAGAATCTTAACCATTCATTGGAATTTTCTAGTTTGCTATATTGTGATATGTGCTGCTAAATTAGCACATAGCATCCACGGATATGTGCTGCTAAATTAGCACATAGCATCCACGGATATGTGCTGCTAACCATTCATTATTATTTTGCTATATAGAAATACTCCCTTGTTCTTCTTCACAGTTCCTGTGGAACAACAGAGTATTTCCTTTTTATGTTAATGTCGTGTATATAAGATATTGAGGCAATCTAAATGTGGGATCCGAAACAAGATTTATCGTAGACCTTAATTTTTACTGCAAGTAGAATTGAAGATCTAGCTTATAAATTGCAAAGTTTTATGTGGATGGAAAATGTGTGGACATGCATGAGTTATAAGACCTAAGCTTCTCTATGCATACTTTGTTGTGTTTACAATAGCAAAAGATTTGTTCGTCAAACCAGTTCGTTTGATTCATTTCCCTAGTTTAGTTCTGAGAATTCTGTGAATCCTAAACATCTACGTATAAAAGTTGTACTTTAGTTACCATATTGACTCACTTCTGTATTCTGTATACAAGTATATAGTTTTGTTATGTTTGATATTTATTGATCATTTGTGCATATATACACATGTATATCTATGTTATAACCTCGTTTGCAAATTTTGATAACAGTCAAGAAGTACTATCCTTCAAGACAGCGGTTAACCCTGCCTCACCAACCTCAGTCAAAGGGAAAGCCGATTGTCCTTCAATACAAGAAATGTCTAACAGATTACACCAATGGAAACTCCGACACCATAACCATAGTATTTAAGGATTTGGGCCCACAAGTATCATATCGTACACTTTTCTTTTTCGAGTATCTTGGCCCACTCCTCCTCTACCCAATCTTCTACTACTTCCCCGTATATCAGTATCTTGGTTACGAAACTAAACATGTTATCCATCCAGTTCAAACTTACGCCTTATACTACTGGTGTTTACACTACTTTAAACGTATCATGGAGACCTTCTTTGTGCACCGTTTTAGCCACGCCACCTCACCACTTTCGAATGTATTTAGGAACTGTGCATATTACTGGACTTTTAGCTGTTTTATTGCTTATTATGTGAACCACCCTTTATATGTACCCGTTAGTAAGTTCCAAATGAAGATTGGGTTTGGGCTTGGGTTGGTTATGCAAGCTTCAAATTTTTATTGCCATGTTATTCTGAGAAACCTTCGAGGGCAAAATGGGAATGGAGGGTACCAAATTCCTCGAGGATTTTTGTTTAACTTTGTGACTTGTGCAAATTACACAACCGAGATTTATCAATGGTTGGGATTCAATGTAGCAACACAGACTGTTGTAGGTTATATCTTTCTAGTGGTTGCTGCTTCGATTATGACTAATTGGGCCCTTGCTAAGCATCGTCGTCTCAGAAAGGTACTTAATTTTCTCTTTTCAAGTTAAAGAAAGAACAGCATTCTAATTTATGTTCTACAAAAAGAATGAGCCGTAACATGGTTTAAGGGAGGGTCAACCGACTCAACTTGTTTTAGATCACATTAAAAATAGTACGTTTTTGACCCAAGTTGTGTTTGTTTTCCCATTTGATTTGGCAGCTATTTGACGGAAAAGAGGGAAGACCAAAATATCCTCGCAGATGGGTAATACTACCCCCATTCCTTTAAAGGCTGCAAACGGGGCTATTGTCTTTTTTATTTATTCCTACAGATATGAATGATATATGAGCTTATGTCCATTGATATGTATTTGGTATGCTTTCCTTCATTGCTTTAATTTAAATGTGTGATCCATTATTATCCATACCGCTTCTATGGTGAATTTATGCCACCTAGGAAGCTTTTTTACAAAATATAATTGCCACAGTTATCAGCTTTGACTTTTGTTAGTTTGACTTTCTTTTTGTGAAATATGGATAAAGTCTAATTTTTTTGGGTGACCATGGTTTCCGATCTTTTGGCCGACTAATCCACGTGGTTTGCATAATCTAATTTGCACCAGCACCAAATATTGACGCACTCTAATTTGATCTTCAATGGCATTAAATAGCACCAGCACCAAATGTATAGCTTTCAACAAGAGGGCAAAGAAGCATTATTATGTAGTCCTAATGCCTTCTTCGGATCTAATGTGCGTATGACTTTAAACTTCAGAAACATGATCCTTGTATTATCGACTTCTGGTTATCGTCACGTTTTGAAAATAAATAATTTGGCTATCAAACGAAAACTGTAACAAGGCAGAAAGATGTCACAAGTTGGCACACAGTTTAACAAAATTTCTTAGATATTTAGGAAAAGTTTAAATGTTATATTACTAAGAATAACTGAGAAAATCGCTTACAGATTAGAAGATATGCAATGTTAATTATTTGTAATTTGGCAAAGCCTTAACACTTAAAACAGAAATTCAGATAGTACCTGCTACAACCGCAACCATTTTGCCTACCATTTGTTAACCAGGTAATTTGATCAAAACCGGACAATCTGATCTTAAAAGTGAATGTAAATACTCTTTTAGGTTATCATAAGGCTTGTGTCCCAATGGTATCTCATGTTATGTGTGAAGCTCCTAAACCAAATGGTTACGGGTTCAAGTCCTGCTTAAGACATGTGATATGAATTTATAATGTAAATATTGTGAGATAGTTAAAATTGTCATTTTATAAAAATATATATAAAATAAAAAATAAAAATAGAATAAAAAATAAAAAATTCAGGTTAAAGAAACACAAATCAGAAATAAAATAACAACTCATTAGACAATGTGCATGTGAGAAGAAGGTGGATGCATGATGAAGAAAACATGGACAACATTCCTCTTTTAACTATAAAAAAGCTATAAATTGACAACATAAAAGCTTTTCCTTTCTATCATCATTATATTGCTCCCTTTTATTGGAAAAATAATTGTATTGCAAATGCTAAATTTTTCTAACACAATAGCCACCTAATTTGTGTTTGATTGGTAGTTTCTCAAGGTTTCAATTCCTTTTGGTCCCATTTTTTCTTATTTTCATGTAGTTTTGTCTGGTTTTTTATACATAATCTTTGAATGTTCATAGAAATAGAAGATTGGAAAATGTCTTTAGGCAAATAAGAAAAATCAAATGAAAGAAATAGGGTGGAAATGAGCCGAGCTTAAACAAGCCCCGAGCATAAATTTCGGCTCATCTGTTAATTGAGCTCGAGCCTGAGCTTTATATACAAAGCTCGATCGGTCTCGCGAGCTGAAAGAAGCCTAAACGACACTAGGATATTTTAAATATTAAATATATATAATACGTTATACATCTGTATCATAGACGAGCCTATTAACGAGCTCAATAACAAGCTTATTAACGAGCTTAAGATAGATGTACTACGAGCCAAACTTAAGTCAAACTTTGACTTTTCATTGGCGCATTGTAAAAAGAAGCCGAGTCCGAGTCCGAGCCGATCTTGAACCTTTATAATATACCACTAGCCGAGCTCGAGCCTAAAAAACAAAGCTCGAGCTTTATAAAACTTAAACGAGCCGCGCGAGCTTAAGCTCTGACATGCTCGGGCTCAGCTCGGCTCGTTTCCACCCTAAACAAAACTAAATTTAATATTATCATTCAAAAGCGAGCCATTTTTTCTGAGACATAACACATGAGTGGGATCTTGATGACTTCGCAATCTAGAAAGTAACAATCTTTATGACTACCAATGGCCATGATGTTTCATTGATATTAGTAGCAATATGTCCATTTGCAACCTAATATACTTAAAATATTTAAATCGACGGAGTAACACCATAACTTGATATTTCATTTGCAACATAATTTAACCCTCAACATTTCATGTATTTATTTATATATTTATAAAAAAATAACGCTTCATTTGGCTTTTTGTGTGTGTGTGTGTGTGTGTGGTGTGTCATTTAGAATGTACTTGTATGATACAAGATTATAAATAGAAATCGTACATGCAAGTTTACTTGTTGATGTATGAGATTTGGAAAATTATGTTCTAAGAAATTGCAGGGGCTAAACATCGATCTTGCTTTGAATGAATTTTTAGGCATGATGAGAGCAACTTTAAGAGGAGCCCAAGGAGCCCTGTTTGATGCCCAAGCGATGATAATTTGTGATCTTATGAAACAAGCTCTGAGGGTGGCTTTCGTACAACTCCACATACAAACGAGCTACAGCCATATATGAACGAAAGAGCTGAGGCACACATGAGAGAGTCATGGCGCATGACCACATGTTAAAATGGAAAGGTTATAAGGTGCACATAATGGTTTTATACTTTTGGTTGTAAGTAATTAGATTTACTCAATTGAGTATTCAATATTCAATTGAATACAAATCAGAACATTTTGTGTTACTAGTAGAATAAGAATCCACTTTTTCATAAACACATATGCATGTTCCATATGGATACAAAAGGCTCAGTTAGGAAAACGATACAAAATGTTGGTACACTTTTGATACCTAAATTCACATGCATCTTTTAATTTTCTTTGAATTCAATAACAACTTATAATAGGGTCACCGAACTTCTGTGAGCCCGGCCGATTCCATGGAAGTAAGTATGCTAGTGAAATATAGACCCAAGCGAAGTGGTTTTTGTAATAACTAAATAGTTTGCAAATCGTAAGAAAATAAGATTTTAAAACAAAAAAATGTGAGCTACCAACTTTTTTTTCTCAAATAAATAAGATTTTAAAACTTGGCTATCAACTTTTTCTTTTCTTAAATAAATAAATTTTTAAGACTTTCTAAAAAAAGTAATTTTAAACAAAGTAAGTTAATAAAAGAAGACAAAAGTTCAATACGAAACAAAAAATATCTAAAGATCAAATTATATGATCCTAACCCTTCATTTTTATATCATCCAACGACAGAGATTTGACCGTCCCATCATTTTAAATTAAGTGGAGGGGTAGTTTTGTAAATTAACCGCACCCCTCTCAGTTCGTCAATATAGTCATACCCGCTCATCCAATCACTGAATATCTCATTTTTTTCTCTCTCTCTCACACACACACACACACCAGATACATTACCTTTATCAGATCTATTTTTTTTCAAATCTAATAATAACCAAATCTTTTACTGAATAATTTGATATGTTTTGGCTATGGATTCGATGTGTTTTGGCTATTCAATAGACGGAAAACCGATGCACAGAAAGAAGCGCGACGCTTTGTTTGTTAATGGAATGCCTTTTCGGTGAAGCCTTTGTTCCTATAAATGAAAAATCACAGTTGTACAAGTGGTATGGAAAATCACAGCTTAAGAGATGTTAATGTGGTGTTGGATACAGAACCGAAAAATATCATGGCAGCCGAGATTTTAGATCGAGTAAAATCTCGTATGGAGGATAAGTTGATTGTAGATAAATCAAATAATGTGATTGCATCGAAGATTGTGGATACAATGAAAATGAACCTAATAACACTATGTCAACAGATGAGATTAGGAGAAGGTGCATAAAAAGAAAAAGAAAAAGGGGATAAGAAAAGAAAAAAAGTGATAAGAATGACGGAAAAAAAATAATGAGTTGAAAGATTTTGATGGGAAATGAGTGGTGGTGAGATAGGGAGAAGGGGGTTATAAAAGGAGTGTGAGTAGTGGTTTTTATTATTTTTTTATTATTTATTTTGTTTTTATGTTGCGTATATTTTTTTTGGACAATTTGTCATATACTAAAATATTTAAAAAAATCTCACATGATGCATCAAAGAATATCAAAGAATCTCATGGGATTCACAATAAATCCTTTGAGATTCCTACTTAATCCCATGGGATTCACAATTAATCCCTTGTGATTTCATACAGAATCCCATGGNATCCCATGGGATTTTTTTCGAATCCCGTGGGATTTTTCTGGACGAAATTTTGAAAAAAAAAAGTTCGTCGAAAGTGTATAACAATGCATATCTATAGAAAGATAATTTTTTTCTCGTCTCGATGGTGTATTTTTCGTAGCCTGAAGATTTACCGTTTGTAAGATATGTTGTTTTTTAAAAAAATGTGGAAAGTGGGTTTTTATATTAAATGAGCTAAAATGTCAATTTTGCCCTCCCTTTGTTATTTTTTTATTTGATCTTAACCATTAGATGAAAGGTGGATGGATGGTTGAGATTGGCTTATTTGTTTTTTAAGTGATACTTGTTTTGCATAGATCTCACCTCATAAAAGAAATATGAACTATCGACTTTTTTTCTTCTTAAATAAATAAATTTTAAAAACTTTCTAAAAAAAATATTTAAAACAAAGTAAGTTAATGAAACAAAATATGAGTTATCAACTTTTTCTTTTTTTAAATAAATAATTTTTTTAAGACTTTCTAAAAAAAATAATTAAAAAAATATGGACTATCAACTTTTTCTTTTCTTAAATAAATAAACTTTTTAAGACTTTCTATAAAATGAATTTCAAACAAAATCTTTTTTATATAATAAAACAAAACCCTTATTGGGAATTTTTCATTTAAAAAAATGGAACCATTCCTTTTTTAGTAATAATTTTTTTTTATTATGATTTTAATTATAATTTTTTATTATTAAAGATAATCATTTAAAAAGTTTAATCATATCGTTAGTTGCATCTTATCTTTATCTTTTGTGTTTATCTTCTACTTATGTAGTATATCAACAAAACAAATTTATTATAATTTTTTTATTATTAAAGATAATCATTTAAAAAGTTTAATTCTATCGTTAGTTGCGTCTTATTTTTATCTTTTATGTTTATCTTCTACTTATGTAGTATATCAACAAAACAACTTTAAAGATTAAATTATTTGTTTTTTAATAAATAAAAATAGTAGGTTAGTAAAAAATGTGAGCTATCAACTTTTTCTTTTCATAAATAATTTTTTTTAAAGACTTTGTAAAAAAAAAAGTTTGGTATAAAAACGAGTGGAATCCATGTAGACAAAATCAAAACCAATCTTTTATTGCCCATTATAACCTCATAATACTCTCCCTTCCCTCCCTCCAGTTTGATTTAATTTCGGAACGCAAATTAATCCGAAACCCCAAACACGCCCACTTTCTTAGGCTTTCATCTCATTACATCTCTCAATTCTAGCTTCATCATCTCTCATTTCACATTTCTTTGGTAACATTCTTTTCTCATCTCATTCTTTTTTTTTTTTACACATCTTTACGTATGTTCAACATTGATCATTTTTCTGTATTATGATCTGTTAAATTGTTGATTATTATGAAATGTAGTCATTTTCTTATAGGAATGTATATGTTTATCACGCGCGATAAACATAAAAACATCTTATTGATCCATGTTAATGTGAAGCTTTATTCAAAGTTTGTTTATTTGTTACATTTATATTAGCTACAGAATTGTCGTAACGAGGTGATGGCCTTGTCGTCTTATATGTATAATATGGTCTGATCTCGTGATTTGTTTAGGGAGAATTAGATACTGATGGATTCGTTTTCAGTTATTACTAAAAAGGATTTTATTTGGTTATGGTGTTTGATAGATTTGATTTAGATTATGTTGTTACGACGAAAAATGCAAATGAACCACTTTAACTGCCCGAAAATGTATATATCCGTTTACCTATTTGTGTAATGTTTGTAAATGTGTTTGTGCCTAGATAGCCCTTGATCTGATCATGTGTTTAGGCCATCAATTTAGCTTATATCGTTATTATGCGATGATCCACTTATACTTTCTTATGTTATCGATCTGGTATGTTTTGCTCTTTAGATAACATAAGATGGCGGACAGCGAGGATATTCAGCCACTTGTTTGTGATAATGGAACTGGAATGGTTAAGGTAATGAACACGATCTCGTCTCTTCATATGCTTACAGACACGCACTTTAATTTTTTTTGGTAATCTAAATGAACTGAATTTGCAGGCTGGATTTGCGGGAGATGATGCACCACGAGCTGTGTTCCCAAGTATTGTGGGTCGTCCCCGTCATACTGGTGTGATGGTCGGAATGGGCCAAAAAGATGCATATGTTGGTGACGAGGCTCAATCCAAGAGAGGTATCTTGACCCTGAAATACCCAATTGAGCATGGTATTGTTAGCAATTGGGACGACATGGAGAAAATTTGGCATCACACGTTTTACAACGAGCTTCGTGTTGCTCCTGAAGAGCACCCTGTTCTTCTTACTGAGGCACCTTTGAACCCTAAGGCAAATAGGGAGAAGATGACTCAGATAATGTTCGAGACATTTAATACTCCTGCTATGTATGTTGCCATCCAGGCTGTCCTTTCCCTATATGCTAGTGGTCGTACTACTGGTAAGCGTTTCATACTTTTAAGTTAATGCAATAATCCATGTTTTATGTTTCAATAAATAAGTTTTGCTTTTAATCATCTGATTGTTGAGTGTCCTAGTTTTTCACATGAATGTCATTTTGATGATCTTATGTTTTAATTTATCAAATAACGATCGTTGAACAGTCAAACTTCCAAGTTTTTGATTATTGCATTTCAAAAAACAGGACCACATCCAAACAGTGTTTATCATATTAAAAATGTGCATTAAACATCCCTTGAAGCTATTTCCTGGCTTGCTACTGTTTGCAATGCATTCTCATGCTTGCTGTTATTTTGTGAACTTGCACAGGTATTGTGTTGGATTCAGGAGATGGTGTGAGTCACACGGTTCCTATTTACGAGGGTTATGCTCTTCCACACGCCATCCTTCGTCTGGACTTGGCTGGACGTGACCTCACAGATGCTCTGATGAAAATCCTTACAGAGCGTGGGTATTCTTTCACCACATCAGCAGAGCGAGAAATTGTGAGAGACATGAAGGAGAAGCTGGCTTACATAGCCCTTGACTATGAACAGGAGCTCGAGACTTCCAAGACCAGCTCTGCTGTCGAGAAGAGCTATGAACTGCCCGATGGTCAGGTGATCACCATTGGTGCTGAGAGGTTCAGGTGCCCAGAGGTTCTGTTCCAGCCATCCATGATCGGGATGGAATCTGCTGGTATTCATGAGACTACATATAACTCCATCATGAAGTGTGATGTGGACATTAGGAAGGACTTGTACGGAAACATTGTACTTAGTGGTGGTACAACTATGTTCCCTGGAATTGCTGATAGGATGAGCAAAGAGATAACAGCATTGGCCCCGAGCAGCATGAAGATTAAGGTTGTGGCCCCACCTGAGAGGAAGTACAGTGTCTGGATTGGAGGGTCCATCCTTGCATCTCTCAGCACCTTCCAGCAGGTTTGTTTCTGTCGTTTATTATTCCTTTTTTAGTCTAGCNCTAGATAGCCCTTGATCTGATCATGTGTTTAGGCCATCAATTTAGCTTATATCGTTATTATGCGATGATCCACTTATACTTTCTTATGTTATCGATCTGGTATGTTTTGCTCTTTAGATAACATAAGATGGCGGACAGCGAGGATATTCAGCCACTTGTTTGTGATAATGGAACTGGAATGGTTAAGGTAATGAACACGATCTCGTCTCTTCATATGCTTACAGACACGCACGTTAATTTTTTTTGGTAATCTAAATGAACTGAATTTGCAGGCTGGATTTGCGGGAGATGATGCACCACGAGCTGTGTTCCCAAGTATTGTGGGTCGTCCCCGTCATACTGGTGTGATGGTCGGAATGGGCCAAAAAGATGCATATGTTGGTGACGAGGCTCAATCCAAGAGAGGTATCTTGACCCTGAAATACCCAATTGAGCATGGTATTGTTAGCAATTGGGACGACATGGAGAAAATTTGGCATCACACGTTTTACAACGAGCTTCGTGTTGCTCCTGAAGAGCACCCTGTTCTTCTTACTGAGGCACCTTTGAACCCTAAGGCAAATAGGGAGAAGATGACTCAGATAATGTTCGAGACATTTAATACTCCTGCTATGTATGTTGCCATCCAGGCTGTCCTTTCCCTATATGCTAGTGGTCGTACTACTGGTAAGCGTTTCATACTTTTAAGTTAATGCAATAATCCATGTTTTATGTTCAATAAATAAGTTTTGCTTTTAATTATCTGATTGTTGAGTGTCCTAGTTTTTCACATGAATGTCATTTTGATGATCTTATGTTTTAATTTATCAAATAACGATCGTTGAACAGTCAAACTTCCAAGTTTTTGATTATTGCATTTCAAAAAACAGGACCACATCCAAACAGTATTTATCATATTAAAAACGTGCATTAAACACACCTTGAAGCTATTTCCTGTCTTGTTACTGTTTGCAATGACATTCTCATGGTTGCTGTTATTTTGTGAACCCGCGCAGGTATTGTGTTGGATTCAGGAGATGGTGTGAGTCACACGGTTCCTATTTATGAGGGTTATGCTCTTCCACACGCCATCCTTCGTCTGGACTTGGCTGGACGTGACCTCACAGATGCTCTGATGAAGATCCTTACAGAGCGTGGGTATTCTTTCACCACATCAGCAGAGCGAGAAATTGTGAGAGACATGAAGGAGAAGCTGGCTTACATAGCCCTTGACTATGAACAGGAGCTCGAGACTTCCAAGACCAGCTCTGCTGTCGAGAAGAGCTATGAACTGCCCGATGGTCAGGTGATCACCATTGGTGCTGAGAGGTTCAGGTGCCCAGAGGTTCTGTTCCAGCCATCCATGATCGGGATGGAATCTGCTGGTATTCATGAGACTACATATAACTCCATCATGAAGTGTGATGTGGACATTAGGAAGGACTTGTACGGAAACATTGTACTTAGTGGTGGTACAACTATGTTCCCTGGAATTGCTGATAGGATGAGCAAAGAGATAACAGCATTGGCCCCGAGCAGCATGAAGATTAAGGTTGTGGCCCCACCTGAGAGGAAGTACAGTGTCTGGATTGGAGGGTCCATCCTTGCATCTCTCAGCACCTTCCAGCAGGTTTGTTTCTGTCATTTATTATTCCTTTTTTAGTCTAGTACAGGCAATCGAAAACAGCCTAACATTTTAAGCATGTGGTTATGGGTATAAATAGATGGCCAAATGAGTGTGTAAGAGGTGGGTTGGGTAACAGGTCAAAACAATTTTTAGTTTAAAAAAGTTGTTCTCAGCGCGGGTTCGGTTGTGTTGATCTGCCCATTTTTTTTGAATAGCTAATGCATTCAATATGGTAAAAAGAACTTTATTGTCACAATATTATTTTCTTTTGTAAATTAGAAGGATCTAGGATTCAGCAAACTTTTAAAAAATTCACTTTGAACAACTGCTGACCTATTTGACCACTTCTTTTTTTTTATTTGATTTTTTTTTTTCAAAATTGTCACCCCTAGCTTGTATACTGCATACAAGCTGGCTCGTGAGTGTTTGAGCTGGCTAGTAGAGAAGCTTTGGTGAGGCAAAGTGTAAGCTGGGTTTGAATGAAAGCGTAGTTAGGCTGTTTGACTATCTGACCCAAGCTTGACTCTAATATGGCCAAAATTTTAAGCCTAAACAAGTCCTTAGATAAGCCTAGTCAATCGTGCATATCTGATCCACATAACGTCCCTATTCAGTTAATTAGTTCATTTATAATTGTATTTGTAGCTTTTACTTCAAATTATATGAGCATTTATGAAATGAGCTTAATAATTAGATAAGGGCAAGCTATCAACAGATCTAAGCATTCCACAGAGACATAGTATACAAATGTTTTACTGTTTATCTTTGGTGGTTCCTGATCCTGTTATTTTGGGGATGTTGGTTGTGTTTGAATGCAGATGTGGATAGCGAAGGCAGAGTATGATGAGTCTGGTCCATCAATCGTGCATAGAAAATGCTTCTGATTTATACAAATGGGGATGTCGTATGCTGCTTGCAACATTAATATTTTTCGCTTTTTATTTATCATTTTGCAATTACATATATGATTTGTTATGTTTGGCTGAAGGCAAGAAACTATTGATGTATTGTACGTTCCACGATTCTTTGATTTTAATCTTGTTTTAGAAATTGGAGCGTATATTACTTGATGCTTTGTTAATCTCATGATTCTTAATCAAAAAATCTACATACAACATCTAATATGAGAACAATGAAACTTATTAAGTTCACGGATATTCTTGTGTGCTTTGCTAGTCATGAGCTAATGTCACCAACTATGTTCCATGATTCAGATTGAAATGAAACAAAAATTATTATTACAACATTGATGTTTATTAAGTTATAAAATACACATATTTATATTTTGTGGAGTGCATAATCAAAATGTATTAAAAGGTCTCCTATGTACCAAATCTCCTCCACACCTGGCTCTGTTATACCAGTCTCCATATCTCCATTAGTGAAGATTCAAAAACTGATCAAAAGGAAATCTTTTTTTTAAGCAATCATAAAGGAAATCTATAACAGAAAAATTCTTGTAAGAGTAAAGAAAATATATTTTTTTGTTGTACAGCTCAACAAGCGATATCATTCTTTTTTCTGTTTGAGGAATAATTATATGGTTTACTATTCTTTGAAGACGCGTGATTTCCTTAGATGTGGAGCTAGTTGACATTCAAATGTCAAAGCCATCTAAAATAATGTCATTTGGAATAATAATGCTAAACTGACTATAGACTGGTTGATGCCTGATAGTATACTACTGATTAAACTACAAAGATATATACAAACCTTGTGGCCTACAATAATAATACACAGATAAAAATTGGCCTTTAATTATGACATCCCCACACTTTGTTAACCTAGGAATACTTATTAGTCTAGTAATAATGCAAGAAAGATACTCTACAAAAAAATAAATTGGCCTTTTCTTTAATCATGATATCCCACACTTTATTTCAATAATAAATGATATCCATCTGTAACAAAATTAGAAAAGATAAACATTAAAATTACAATATTGACATTTTACTATGACAATGTTGCCAAAACACAAGAAAATATATTCATCTACAACAAACTAAAAATAAAAGGTTCAAAAATAAATAGCTATAATAGATTAATAGTAATTTTGACATCCTAAACTCCTAATGATCCATGGAAACATGTCGAGCAAGGTCAATACTTCTTTGTTTAGGCATAGCAAGCATAGCAGTATGATCCAAAAAATCATTCAAACTCACCACAATATCCAAAACTAACCTCAAATCATCAGCACATGCAAACCCCATGCTACCTTTTCTTCTAACACCATACACATAAAACGTTACACAACCTTTTCTAAACTTGAACCTAACCATTTCACAACCGGTTAATCCCCTGATCAACTGCTGGTTCACGTCCCCTAACGGTATTTCCATAGGCCAAAAGCGGTCCACGGTTGCTTTCAAGTCTTTGGACTCGAAAACAAATATGACCACCTTTGTTTTCTTGGTGCCTAGACCTAAAGTAAGTGTGTGCCATGCATGGTGTGCTAAGATTGTGAAATTTGTGGGAATGAAGGCCGTGGTTGATGGAAACCCGGGTGACGGTTTGTGATTGGTGACAGGAAGGCGTAGGAGACGTAGGAGCTCCGGGTGTTTGGCGTGGCGGACGGTGAATGATTTTATCAAGGGCTGGCCTCCAAAACGAAGGCCTTTGACTTTAGATGATGGTTTGAAGGAGTTTTTTGAGTTTGGTTGGTTGTGTTTTTGCTTCTTGTTCTTGTTCTTGTTGTGTTCTTTGTCGTCCATGGTGGTGAAAAGTGGTTGATTGGTCTATGTGGTTAAACCAAACCTCTTTAAAGCCTTTTGTGATGTTTAAGGTCAAAATATCGGTGTGTATGAATGTATGTCAATTAGTCTTTTGAAGATTAGTTAAGAACAAACATATAAAGAATGATGGTTGAATAATTTAATGGTTCTTATTAGTTTGACCCAACTATATTTTCTTATTATTTATGAAATAGTTTAACTATTATTGTCGTCATGAATCATGATGTACAACCACCAATCACATCCTCTATCCTCCTCGTTTGATCACTTGCAAATCGAATAAAAAAACACATAACATGTGGACAACACACACACAACACTATTTGTGCATCGAACTCTTAGGGTGCGTTTGGTTCGCAGAATGTTTTTGAAGAAATTGTAATCTTTGGAAGTAATTGTAATTTGAAGGAATTGTAATTCAAAGAATTGTAATGTGTTGTAATTGTAATCTGTTGGAATTGTAATTGATGAAATCTGTCATTGTGTTTGTTTGACTCGCAATATAATGTAATTCAGAAAAATAATAATAATAATAATAATATAAAATAATAATAATAATAATAATAATAATAAAATATTAATATTATAAATATAATAATAATAATAATAATAATAATAATAATAATAATAATAATAAAATAATATTATTATTATTTATTAAATAATAAATAATTTAATAATATTATAATTATTAAATAATAAATAATATAATAATAATAATAATAATAATAATAATAATAATATAATTTTATTATAATAATAATAATATTATAATAAAATAATAATAATATAGTATATAATAATAATAATAATAATAATAATAATAATAATAAATAATAATAATAATAATATATTAATATTTTTAATAAAATATTAATATTAATAAAATAATATTATTATTTATTAATATTAATAATACTAAAATAATAACAATAATAATAATAATAATAATAATAATAAATATCTTTAAATAATAATAATAATATTTTATAATACTGATGCTTTGAATTATAAAATACTGAATTACAACGTAATTCAAAACTTTCCATCCAACTTGCTATGTAATCTGAATTCCATCCCTTGATGTAATTGGAAGGATTGAATTACAATTACATTGCAAACCAAACAGCCTACGTAATGTAATTTGAATTACAATTACATCCATTATGCAAACCAAACACACTACGGAATGTAATCCAATTACAATTACATCAAATTACGTCCGATTACAACGAACCAAACGGGGCCTTAGAAATCATGTACATGAACCATTGATCCCCCATAAAAACTTGAATATATATGAGGTTTTGGAAAGCACAATATCTTCTATACTTGTGTTATGGATAAATATAAAATATTATCTAATAAGAAAATAATCTTTTTTTCTAAATAATATTATTACTAAATAAAGTATGGTTTAGTTTTTTTGAAATGGAAAAGTCCCCACTTGGGGTTTTGTTTTATTATATAAAAGATGCTACATTTTTCTAACACAATAGCCACCTAATTTGTGTTTGATTGGTAGTTTCTCAAGGTTTCAATTCCTATTGGTCCCATTTTTTGTTATTTTCATGTAGTTTTGTCTGGTTTTTTATACATAATCTTTGAATGTTCATACAAATAGAAGATTGGAAAATATCTTTAGGCATATAAGAAAAATCAAATGAAAGAAAACTAGGGTGGAAAAACCCGAACTATTCATGAAAAAACTCAAGACCAGATCGGTTAAAAGCTCGTATGAGCCAAGCTTAAACGAGCTTGAGCATAAATTTTGGTTTATTTGTTAATCGAGCTCGAGCCTGAGCTTTATAAACAAAGCTCAATTGGGCTCGCGAGCCAAAACAAGGCTAAACGACACTAGGATATTTTAAATATTAAATATATATAATACGTTATACATGTGTATTATATACGAGCCTATTAACGAGCTCAATAACAAGCTTATTAACGAGCTTAAGATGGATGTACTACGAGCCGAGCTTAAGTCAAGCTTTGACTTTTCATTGGCGCATGTAAAAAGAAGCCGAGCCGAGCTTGAACCTTTATAATATATCACTAACCGAGTTCGAGCTTTATAAAACTTAAACGAGCCGAGCTTAAGCTATGACATGCTCGGGCTCAGCTCGGCTCGTTTCCACCCTGAAGAAAACTAAATTTAATATTATCATTCAAAAGCGAGCCCTTTTTTTGGAGACATAACACATGAGTGGGATCTTGATGACTTCGCAATCTGGAAAGTAACAATCTTTATGACTACCAATGGCCATAATGTTTCATTGATATTAGTAGCAATATGTCCATTTGCAACCTAATATATTTAAAAGGGCAAAATATTTATTAATGTATTGAACTTGTCATTTTTGTAACTTCCGCGTAGCGAATAAAAAACTTTTCTTTTATAGGTACTAAACTTTCATTTTTTTGTCTTTTTGATGTACTTTTGGACATTTTTGCCCTTAGATTTTTAAAAAACTGAAGGGCAAAAACGTCCAAAAGTACATCAAAAAGGCCAAAAAATGAAAGTTTTGTATCCATAAAATAAAAGTTTTTTATTCGCTACACGAAAGTCCCATTCGTAGCAAGTATGATGCATTAATAAATATTTTGCCCTATTTAAAATATTTAAATCGACGGAGTAACACCATAACTTATACTTGCAACATAATTTAACCCTCAACACTTCATGTATTTATTTATATATTTATAAAAAAAATAACACTTCATTTAGCTTTCTTTTTTCTTTTATTTTTATTTTTATTTATTTTTTTTGTGTGTGTCATTTAGAATGTACTTGTATAGTTGTATGACACAAGATTATAAATAGAAATCGTACAAGTTTACTTGTTGATGTATGAGATTTGGAAAATTATGTTCTAAGAAATTGCAGGGGCTAAACATCGATCTTGCTTTGATTGAATTTTTAGGCATGATGAGAACAACTTTAAGAGGAGCCCAAGGAGCTTTGTTTGACGCCCAAGCGATGATAATTTGCAATCGTATGAAACAAGCTCTGAGGGTGGCTTTCGTACAACTCCACATACAAACGAGCTACAGCCATATATGAACGAAAGAGCTGAGGCACACATGAGAGAGTCATGGCGCATGACCACATGTACGTTAAAATGGAAAGGTTATAAGGTGCACATAATGGTTTTATACTTTTGGTTGTAAGTAATTAGATTTACTCAATTGAGTATTCAATATTCAATTGAATACAAATCAGAACATTTTGTGTTACTAGTAGAATAAGAATCCACTTTTTCATAAACACACATATGCATGTTCCATATGGATACAAAAGGCTCAGTTAGGAAAACAATACAAAATGTTGGTACACTTTTGATACCTAAATTCACATGCATCTTTTTCTTTGAATTCAATAACAACTTATAATAGGGTCACCGAACTTCTGTGAGCCCGGCCGATTCCATGGAAGTAAGTATGCTAGTGAAATATAGACCCAAGCGAAGTGGTTTTTGTAATAACTAAATAGTTTGCAAATCGTAAGAAAATAAGATTTAAAAAAAAAAAAAAAAAAAAAAAAAATGTGAGCCACCAACTTTTTTTTCTCAAATAAATAAGATTTTGAAACTTGGCTATCAACTTTTCCTTTTCTTTAAATAAATAAATTTTTAAGACTTTCTAAAAAAAGTAATTTTAAACAAAGTAAGTTAATAAAAGAAATATGAGCTATCTACTTTTTTTCTTCTTAAATAAATAAATTTTAAAAACTTTCTAAAAAAAATTATTTAAAACAAAGTAAGTTAATGAAACAAAATATGAGCTATCAACTTTTTCTTTTTTTAAATAAATAATTTTTTT
>LBNU01018897.1:44360-54920 GCA_014162995.1 Artemisia annua
TTAGGGAGAATTAGATACTGATGGATTCGTTTTCAGTTATTACTAAAAAGGATTTTATTTGGTTATGGTGTTTGATAGATTTGATTTAGATTATGTTGTTACGACGAAAAATGCAAATGAACCACTTTAACTGCCCGAAAATGTATATATCCGTTTACCTATTTGTGTAATGTTTGTAAATGTGTTTGTGCCTAGATAGCCCTTGATCTGATCATGTGTTTAGGCCATCAATTTAGCTTATATCGTTATTATGCGATGATCCACTTATACTTTCTTATGTTATCGATCTGGTATGTTTTGCTCTTTAGATAACATAAGATGGCGGACAGCGAGGATATTCAGCCACTTGTTTGTGATAATGGAACTGGAATGGTTAAGGTAATGAACACGATCTCGTCTCTTCATATGCTTACAGACACGCACTTTAATTTTTTTTGGTAATCTAAATGAACTGAATTTGCAGGCTGGATTTGCGGGAGATGATGCACCACGAGCTGTGTTCCCAAGTATTGTGGGTCGTCCCCGTCATACTGGTGTGATGGTCGGAATGGGCCAAAAAGATGCATATGTTGGTGACGAGGCTCAATCCAAGAGAGGTATCTTGACCCTGAAATACCCAATTGAGCATGGTATTGTTAGCAATTGGGACGACATGGAGAAAATTTGGCATCACACGTTTTACAACGAGCTTCGTGTTGCTCCTGAAGAGCACCCTGTTCTTCTTACTGAGGCACCTTTGAACCCTAAGGCAAATAGGGAGAAGATGACTCAGATAATGTTCGAGACATTTAATACTCCTGCTATGTATGTTGCCATCCAGGCTGTCCTTTCCCTATATGCTAGTGGTCGTACTACTGGTAAGCGTTTCATACTTTTAAGTTAATGCAATAATCCATGTTTTATGTTCAATAAATAAGTTTTGCTTTTAATTATCTGATTGTTGAGTGTCCTAGTTTTTCACATGAATGTCATTTTGATGATCTTATGTTTTAATTTATCAAATAACGATCGTTGAACAGTCAAACTTCCAAGTTTTTGATTATTGCATTTCAAAAAACAGGACCACATCCAAACAGTGTTTATCATATTAAAAACGTGCATTAAACACACCTTGAAGCTATTTCCTGTCTTGTTACTGTTTGCAATGACATTCTCATGCTTGCTGTTATTTTGTGAACTTGCACAGGTATTGTGTTGGATTCAGGAGATGGTGTGAGTCACACGGTTCCTATTTACGAGGGTTATGCTCTTCCACACGCCATCCTTCGTCTGGACTTGGCTGGACGTGACCTCACAGATGCTCTGATGAAAATCCTTACAGAGCGTGGGTATTCTTTCACCACATCAGCAGAGCGAGAAATTGTGAGAGACATGAAGGAGAAGCTGGCTTACATAGCCCTTGACTATGAACAGGAGCTCGAGACTTCCAAGACCAGCTCTGCTGTCGAGAAGAGCTATGAACTGCCCGATGGTCAGGTGATCACCATTGGTGCTGAGAGGTTCAGGTGCCCAGAGGTTCTGTTCCAGCCATCCATGATCGGGATGGAATCTGCTGGTATTCATGAGACTACATATAACTCCATCATGAAGTGTGATGTGGACATTAGGAAGGACTTGTACGGAAACATTGTACTTAGTGGTGGTACAACTATGTTCCCTGGAATTGCTGATAGGATGAGCAAAGAGATAACAGCATTGGCCCCGAGCAGCATGAAGATTAAGGTTGTGGCCCCACCTGAGAGGAAGTACAGTGTCTGGATTGGAGGGTCCATCCTTGCATCTCTCAGCACCTTCCAGCAGGTTTGTTTCTGTCGTTTATTATTCCTTTTTTAGTCTAGCATAGACAATTGAAAACAGTCTAACATTTTAAGCATGTGGTTATGGGTATAAATAGATGGCAAATGAGTGCGTGAGAGGTGGGTTGGGTAACAAGGTCAAAACAATTTTCAGTTAAAAAAAGTTGTTCTTAGTGCGGGTTCGGTTGTGTTGATCTGTCCTTAGATGAGCCTAGCCAATCGTGTACACCTGATCCACATACACGTCACTATTCAGTTAATTAGTTCATTTATAATTGTATCAGTAGCTTTTACTTCAAATTATCTGAGCATTTATGAAATGAGCTCGATAATTAGATAAGGGCAAGCTATCAACGGATCTAAGCACATATACTTTTTTATGAGGTAGACTATGTGCCAAATCAGTTTGTGCTTGGCTTGGTCGGGCTCAATTACCAGTACCACTCTTATCCATTCCACAGATACATAGTATACAAATCTTTTACTGTTTATCTTGGGTGGTTCCTGATCCTGTTATTTTGGGGATGTTGGTTGTGTTTGAATGCAGATGTGGATAGCGAAAGCAGAGTATGATGAGTCTGGTCCATCAATCGTGCATAGAAAATGCTTCTGATTTATACAAATGGGGATGTCATATGCTGCTTGCAACATTAATATTTTTCGCTTTTTATTTATCATTTTGCAATTACATATATGATTTGTTATGTTTGGCTGAAGGCAAGAAACTATTGATGTATTGTACGTTCCACGATTCTTTGATTTTAATCTTGTTTTAGAAGTTGGAGCGTATATTACGTGATGCTTTGTTAATCTCATGATTCTTAATCAAAAAATCTACATACAACATCTAGTATATGAACATGATCTGCAACTGGTTAATATGAGAACCATGAAACTTTTGTTAAGTTCACGGATATTCTTGTGTTTTGGTAGTCATGAGCTATTGTCACCAACTATGTTCCATGATTCAGATTGAAATGAAACAAAATTTATTACTACAAAATTGATGTTTATTAAGTTACAAGATACACATATTAATATTTTGTGAAATGCATAATCAAAACGTATTAAAAGGTCTCCTATGTACCAATTCTCCACGCCTGGCTCTGTTATACCAGTCTCCATATCTATGACAGAAAAGTTCTTTTAAGACTAAAAAGAAAATAATAAATAAATAAATAATTGTTGAACAGCTCAACAAGCGATATCATTCTTTTTTCTGTTTGAAGAATATTAGAGTATATGGTTTACTATTCTTTGTAGACGTGAGACTTCCTTATGGAGCTAGTTGACATTTAAATGTCAAAGCCCATATACTCTCTTTAAAATAATGTCATTTGGAAGAATAATGCTAAACTGACTGTAAACTGGTTGATGATATACTACTGATTAAACTACAAAGATAGATGATGATAGACTATTAAATTGATGTTAAACAAATATTTAAGCTAGAAACCTAGTAAAGCATACACTGCACAAAAGATATATACAAACCTTGTGGCCTACAATAATAATACACAGATAAAAATTGGCCTTTAATTATGACATCCCCACACTTTGTTAACCTAGGAATACTTATTAATCTAGCAATAATGCAAGAAACATACTCAACAAAAATATAAATTGGCCTTTTCTTAATTATGATATCCCCCACACTTTATTTCAATAATAAATGATATCCATCTGTAACAAAATTAGAAAAGAGAAACATAAAAATTACAATGTTGGCAATTTACTATCACAATGTTGCCAAAACACAAGAAAATATATTCATCTACAACAAACTAAAAATAAAAATTTCAAAAAATAAATGGCTATAGTAGTAATTTTGACATCCTAAATCCCTAATGATCCATGGAAACATGTTGAACAAAGTCAATACTTCTTTGTTTAGGCATAGCAAGCATAGCAGTATGATCCAAAAAATCATTCAAACTCACCACAGTATCCAAAACTAACCTCAAATCATCCGCACATGCAAACCCCATGCTACCTTTTCTTCTAACACCATACACATAAAACGTTACACAACCTTTTCTAAACTTGAACCTAACCATTTCACAACCGGTTAATCCCCTGATCAACTTCTGGTTCACGTCCCCTAACGGTATTTCCATAGGCCAAAAGCGGTCCACGGTTGCTTTCAAGTCTTTGGACTCGAAAACAAATATGACCACCTTTGTTTTCTTTGTTCCTAGACCTAAAGTAAGTGTGTGCCATGCATGGTGTGCTAAGATGGTGAAATTTGTGGGAATGAAGGCCGTGGTTGATGGAAACCCGGGTGACGGTTTGTGGTGGGTGACAGGAAGGTGTAGGAGACGTAGGAGCTCCGGGTGTTTGGCGTGGCGGACGGTGAATGATTTTATCAAGGGCTGGCCTCCAAAACGAAGGCCTTTGACTTTAGATGATGGTTTGAAGGAGTTTTTTGAGTTTGGTTGGTTGTGTTTTTGCTTCTTGTTCTTGTTCTTGTTGTGTTCTTTGTCGTCCATGGTGGTGAAAAGTGGTTGATTGGTCTATGTGGTTAAACCAAACCTCTTTAAAGCCTTTTGTGATGTTTAAGGTCAAAATATCGGTGTGTATGAATGTATGTCAATTAGTCTTTTGAAGATTAGTTAAGAACAAACATATAAAGAATGATGGTTGAATAATTTAATGGTTCTTATTAGTTTGACCCAACTATATTTTCTTATTATTTATGAAATAGTTTAACTATTATTGTCGTCATGAATCATGATGTACAACCACCAATCACATCCTCTATCCTCCTCGTTTGATCACTTGCAAATCGAATAAAAAAACACATAACATGTGGACAACACACACACAACACTATTTGTGCATCGAACTCTTAGGGTGCGTTTGGTTCGCAGAATGTTTTTGAAGAATTGCAATCTTTGAAAGTAATTGTAATTTGAAGGAATTGTAATTCAAAGAATTGTAATGTGTTGTAATTGTAATCTGTTGGAATTGTAATTGATGAAATCTGTCATTGTGTTTTTTGACTCGCAATATAATGTAATTCAGAAAAATAATAATAATAATAATAATAATAATAATAATAATAATATTAATAATAATATAAAATAATAATAATAATAATAATAATAATAATAAAATAATAATAAAATATTAATATTATAAATATAATAATAATAATAATAATAATAAAATAATATTATTATTATTTATTAAATAATAAATAATTTAATAATATTATAATTATTAAATAATAAATAATATAATAATAATAATAATAATAATATAATTTTATTATAATAATAATAATATTATAATAAAATAATAATATAATAATATAGTATATAATAATAATAATAATAATAATAATATATTAATATTTTTAATAAAATATTAATATTAATAAAATAATATTATTATTTATTAAATAATAAATAATTTAATAATATTATTATTTATTAAATAATAAATAACATAATAATAAAAATAATATTAATAATACTAAAATAATAACAATAATAATAATAATAATAATAATAATGATAATAATAATAATAAATATCTTTAAATAATAATAATAATATTTTATAATACTAATGCTTTGAATTATAAAATACTGAATTACAACGTAATTCAAAACTTTCCATCCAACTTGCTATGTAATCTGAATTCCATCCCTTGATGTAATTGGAAGGATTGAATTACAATTACATTGCAAACCAAACAGCCTACGTAATGTAATTTGAATTACAATTACATCCATTATGCAAACCAAACACACTACGGAATGTAATCCAATTACAATTACATCAAATTACGTCCGATTACAACGAACCAAACGAGGCCTTAGAAATCATGTACATGAACCATTGATCCCCCATAAAAACTTGAATATATATGAGGTTTTGGAAAGCACCTACATCAAAATCATGGAAAGACTATAAATCGACATCGATACAAGCAAATATTTGATTTAGTGCTTGAAAGCTAGAGATAAGACATTTAGTGAAATTTCAAAAATCAAAATATATCATTGTTATAAATCAATGATGAACCAAGCAAGTAGGATCGTTCCAATCTTTTTACGGTCGAGATCATAAAAGCTCCTACTATATGGACTAGTTTCTTTCATAAGCTAAGTGTTGTAATTTATACTTAACACTATTTATATGACAATTTTTTATATCCAACATGAATCTTAAATTAGACCCGACTAATTTTTTGATGCCAAGATCATAAGATCTCTACGATTACAATCGCGATTTTGATAACTCTAGACAAAACCAAGAAAGTGCACAATAGTGGGCCAAAATGCCAAATCATCAATATGTTTATGTTTAGTTGTTTACACATAATGTGATTTCTTGGATGTTTGTGGCTAAATCAATTATCATTGTGTCTGTCAGCCTTTAACTTCTCAAGCAAATTACAATTATGGACAGCCCACAGAGTGCGCCTCAGAGTTATAGTCATGGCTATGGTGAACCCAAGTATGACAACCAGGGGCCCTCCCAACATCAGCTTACCCGCAAGGTTATGCGCAGCAGGGTTAGTGTGGTAAGCCACCCGCATATAACACCCCACAACAGGGTCCTTATCCTCAACCTTATGGCCAGCACAGACCAGATGTTCCCTATCAAGGTCCAAATGCCCAGCTCAATAGCCTTACCCTTATGCAACAAGTGGTCCAAATGCACCAGCATTCAATTTAATATACATTAAAATGTAAAGCCTTATTTTGACTCCTAAATTTCCTCATAGTCAAAACTAACAATATACAATAACTCTGTTTCTTCTCATCTACATGCCTAGTGAAATTTAGGACTAGTATAATGTATCAAATTTCCAAATTAGGGAAACGCACAACGAGTAACATGAAAGTGCTCGATCGGCAAAAGCGAGTTCAACATCTGCAGTACAGCAAAGTATAATTCTCAAATACACCTTTCTTACATACCCTAAATCACCGTAAAAGTAACAAAAAAGAATCTACGGCTTGAAAACACAATTAACTAATTAATCTGTTGGTCCAAACACACCACGCGGTCTCACAAGTGTAGGAACTCGACCTCTCAGCGATATTAATAGACCAAAAAAATCAATTGAATTACTTACAAAACACATGAAAAACATAAACAACAAAATTAAAACCAAAATGTACCTCCAAGTAACTAATTCGGTGTCGAGCAACTGGCATACTTGTCACGTTTAGCATCATTCTGCCTCTCATGGTTCTATTAACCAACACCACTTGAAACAACATAACATAAGTAATAACGGAAAGTGATCGATTGGAAGAACAAATTATTGATTTGAAATCGAATCTTAGGGGTTTTATAATTTTATGTAACCTGATCGAATTTTAGATTTATAAGAGTTTGATTTTAGACTTTATGCTAAAATACAGAAATGGTTTTACTTATTTGCATCAGTCAGTCTCTTTCACGTGTGACAAAGTCATACTATATTTTTTTCTCTTGCTTAATAACTGTGACCTTTTTTTGATTTCTTGTCAGTTAAAAGTGTGATGAATGTCAACATATTAGTTCACGGTTAGAGCTGGCAAATCGTGTCTTAACAGGTCTTAACAGGTTCGGAGCGCGCGAATAACATAAGTTTCAAACATGAAAACGACTCGTTTAACACTTGGCTTTGGTGGTTTGAGTATGACAGTTATACGTTTTATGTATCAAATAAGTTAAATATTGAACCCTAGAATACTAAAAACAATTATTTTAAAAAATAAAAAAATTGCATAGTACATTTTTTCCCTTAACAAGTCTTAACAGATACCCAATTTGCCAGCTCTATTCACGGTCGAATGTGTGTGAAGTTTTTTGTGACCAATTTTTTCATTCCTATAAGTGTGAATAATGTAAAAAATATTCTCACACCTTGGTAACTGTCAAGGAAAAAGCGTGAACAATAGCCAAATCGTCCGATTATATATATATACTCCCTCCGTCCCAAAATTATTGTCCCCTTTTGACTTTTTCGGTATTTTCTTTTAAACTTTGACCTTAAGTATTTTTGTTTATATTACATAATACTTGATATAAAATATATGAACGGATTGAGTTTTAAATGTATTTTCATTTAGTATAATTTTTATCAAAAATTGTATAACACAAACAAAAATATTTATAGTCAAAGTTGAGAAAGAAAGACCGAAAAAGTCAATAGGGAACAATAAATTGGGGACGGAGGTTTATAATATTTTATTACAATATTAAAATCACCATAAAGATATAATTTCTAACAAATATACCTACCAAGCTGTTATACACTTATACTTATAACTTCTTCTTATAACCATTACTTTTGAGGTTCATCAAAGGTTCCACATCTTTTAAAGACTATTTCATCAAGGGGGCATTGAATACAACATTACAGCCATAATGTATATGCCGAGTGATTTGTGGGAAACGTATGGACCTTGCCAACCTCAGCTGCAGCTTAAAATCGCCATTGATTCTCATCCACATATGTCCTTCATCTATCCTCTGCTGAAAAGCTTTCAGTTGCTTTTCTTGTAACCGAATTTGAGTAGGCTCAAATTGCACTACAATGAGTTGCTCTTTTTCCGAAAATTGGAATGGTGCATGTGAAACTGCACGAAGGGTTTGACGCTCATCTAGCTTTATACTTATAGTGTAGGTACCGGATTCTGGATGCACTGCTGTATTTGTTTTTCCAAACTCAACTCTAAGGCTCACTCGTAGTTCTTCAATTGATACCGTGTCATTGTGTATGTTAAAGTTGGCGTGCATATATGGCAAGTCAACAGTTTTAAGGTACGGGTGACTTTTATCTAAAATGCAGAATCCTATGTACATGAAGATAATATAGCAAAGTAAAAGAAGCAAAATTATCAGGGAGAGTACACTCCTGTTCTTGATTACAATGATTCCTTCTTCATTGGCTCTTGAATCATTTTCACCTCTCTGTATTAGACAAAACAAGAAATCTGATCATACAATTGAGTTATTTTCGAAAAGCTAGTATGCTTCTTTTCTAGTTGATGGACATAACTATGCTTGCTTTGTTCTTGCTTTTAGAAAATGTTTTTTCTATTAAAAAACTGAAGACTTCTTATGAGACAGGGGCGAGGGGCGAGGGCAGGATTCGTGTAGTTAAGGGGAGCCCGAAGTTCATTATATACACCGAAAAAATAAAAAGATGTAAATAGAATGGTCTCCAACTTTCCAGTTTACACAAATAAACAATCCAAAAAAATTTACCGAATGCATACTAAAACGTATTTTTTGCTAACATATTTAGTGAATAAAAAGTATAGTAAACTCAAAATAAGGTTTTTTTTTCTTTTTCTTTTTCTTTTTCTTTTTTTTTTCTCTCTATTTTGATGCTTCCGAGTATGATAATTAGGGGAGAGCCAACAAATCCCGAAACCCTATCTAGGATTTCGTGATTTAGGTTTTTTGGGTATTCAAAAAATATCCATATTCGGATATGCCGAAAAACTTGATCATAATTTACTAAAAAAGTGGGTTTTTATTAATGGATAGTTTTGGAACTCATATAAAAGTTTTTCAAAAAATTGATAATATCGTGGAATATTCAGATAATATAAAACTGTTTTCTGACAATTTCGGATATCCGACATTAAAAATTTTTTTGATAAACATACGTTACTGGTCTAACTAAACGCAGTCATCGCAAAATTTTCGGACTTATCCAAATTTGTGATATAACTAGTTGTTAAACAAGTCTCTTATCATCAGTTTTCCAAGCATCCAACTATTAGTATAATTAAATGTTAGTAAATTTGGATCAAAAGGCTATCCACCCTTCAGCCACAAAAGCCCATAACCATCCTATAAACGCAACGCCCAACAGGAAAAATTATCTAACTGAACTTACTAGAACACATTTTTGTGCAAGTATCGCCATGCGTTACGAACAATGTAGCATAAAGGAGAGTCTAAAAACATTGATTAATATGGTTTTGAGAATTGATTATCTCTCATATATGTACTGATGTTATTATAAAAAGGGCATTGTTCAACTAACCTGTGACACTTTTTTAATTTCCTGTCAGCCTTAAAAAATCTGTGAGAATGTTAACATAATTATTCATGTGTCGAATGTGTAGAAGTCTGTGTTTTAACCGAATATTTTCATTCCTATAAGTGAATACCATGTGGAAAAAGGAATATTCTCACCACCTTTGGTAACTGTGAAGGAAAAGCGTGAACAATAGCCAAATCGTCCGACGTTATATATACTAATACATACCCTAATATAGCTAATAGTAATAGTATACTGGTGTAGTACTACTTTATTAGTTATATACTAAACCTCGGTATAGAATATATATATACTAATCATAATATGGTATATATCATATAGTGATCGTGGTATACATATACTATATACTGTATATATCATATACTGTATATATAGCATTACTTCAATATAATACTATACGCTCTCGTACGTACATACTAGGTAGGGTACATATAGTAGTATATATATATACCGGTATATCGTACTATATAGGTACTAACCTCACTCATACTATAACTATATAATGTGTGTATATATAATGGTTATTGTGAAAAGCACTAATGTAAAAAGTATAGGAGGTTTTTAGCGCATTGGATCATTAATTGAAAATAGGGGTATTAATGATATAAAATTGGGTATTAATGACACACTTTCACACATAACTAAATATATTACAAAACCACACTTGCACATAAGCGTACTTGTAATTGACCACAGCAATTGACGTTGTTATTGACAGCACCCAACGGATTTTTTTAGC
>LBNU01018901.1:0-16054 GCA_014162995.1 Artemisia annua
GAGTGAAGATGAGACGTTGCCCAACTCTAGGCTTCCACCTCTAGAATACCTTTCACAACTTCCAACCATTCCTAATGAGTCCGAGGAGTTCAAGCAAACGAAGGGGATGTTCAAGAACATCGGGAGGTTCCTTGGCAAGCTCAAGAAGAAGATGGACCATCAATGAGTGCGGTTGTGTAGGTGTGTAGGAGTAAGGGAGTGTTTGACACAAGGTGTCATTTGAACAATTTGATCGGTTGAACAATGTTTGTTATGGATTTATGTGTTGGTAGGTTGTTTAAGACAATTTGGAACATGTATTAACTAACTTTGCTGCAGGACGACAACTTTTGGCATGTTGTCAAATTTTCAAGTGTATGAAAATTTCACTAAGTATAGTGGAATTCGCTAGCCCCCGGTCAAAGTCATACCATATGCGTGTTTACATGTCCAATTTTTGCATTTCCTAACTAGATATGAATTATATTTTTAGTTTTAGGAATTTTTGAAAAATTTGAAAATCGCCTTGCGGGTCAAAAACGTGGACTGTCCATTTTTTGGGGTCTGGCGGAACTGGCGGCACCCTCTCCAGGGTTCCGCCAGTGCAATTTCTGGGCAACCCAGAATTCACCCAACGGAAACGGCGGCACCCTCAAAAGGGTTCCGCCCATGTATCCTGAGGGTTCCGCCAGTTCACCTGCATTTTCTAAATTCGTTTTCGAAATTTTAGAAATCCAAACTTCCCCAAAACAACCTTGTTTGTTAGAAACTCATTCCTTGTTAGTTTATAACATCATTAGGAGTCTTCTAAGAGCCTAAAACCACTAGGACTCACTTTCCCGCCAAAAACAAAATTCAAACCATAACCACCTCAAGGAACCCTCACACATAAAGGAAGGAACCCTCCCAAAGGATCCTTCCAATCCGTGAATCATATCACCCCAACCAACTTGACAAGACAACTAGGCATTTAGTGCAAATCCTTGTCTTCTCACTCCATCTCCTTCATTGGATTGACTTCCAAATGATGTGACAACCTTCATTACTCACCCAAATCATTAGAAACCTCAAAATTTCTATGGCCAAACATCAAATCCAAACACTACCTTCAACATCTCTTCCATCCTATAAATTTAAACCATTTTTAACACCTCAAATCACACCATCACCATCAAAATCTCTTCTCTTAAGAAGCTAAACCAAAACCTTGACAATGACAAAGTCAACAATCACCTCACAACCACCTCGACCCATTCGGAGAACCGCCCGAATTAGTGTCAAACCGTTTTGCTCACACCAAACCATCAACCTAAGCTCTTCATCTTCGGATGAATTTTCCTCACCAATCAAAAGTGAACACTTTTTAAACCTTGCATCCCCATCTCCATCACCCAAAGGAGCAAATGAACTCACAACTCCACCACCAACAAAATCACCCATTGAACCAACTCCGCCAAGTGCACCCATCCAAACATCAAAAACTCCATCACCATCAACCCTACCTCAAATTGAACCAATGGAGTTATTTGGATCTCCTCCAACTTCACCACACCCATTTGTGCAAGATCTTAATGATCTTCCACCTAGATCAACAAATCCACCACCTTTACCAAATGAAAAACCAAGCCCATTGTTTGACCACAATGAGCATTTTGATCAACCTCTATCACCTAAACCGTTGTTGTTTCACCCTATTTTCAAAGACATCCACGGTCCTCTTTATGGAGAACCATACTTTGAAAATCATGATCACCCTAGCCCACCACATTCACAACCTCAAATCTTTGAGTCTTTTCTTCCTTCTTATGACGAAATTCAAAGAATGGTCGAAAACCACCTTCATCAAGCAATGGACTTGCAAACCACATTGCTTGAATCCATTTCAAACCCATCCTTCAACCAAGAAACCAAAATCAACCAAAACCCACCACCATCATCAAATGACCCATTTCCACCCACTCATCACCATGCTTGCTCACAATGTGAGCAAATGGTAAAACTAGGTGAAAGCATCAAAACCATGCTTCACCAACTTCAAAACGAAACCCGCTTCGCCATTCAACACATCCTAGAACGTTTGGATGCTCTTTCCCATCCAAACCATCCCTAGAGCCCTTTTGGAGGCCTTTTGCCCCGTTTAGGAAGTGTTCAAGTCATCTACTTATAGAAGTAGGACTTTTTATTTTTATTCTTGGTTATTTTTCTTTTTATTTGGAAAGTAGGAATATAAGTTCATTTCTTGTCTTTTGACTTTTTGTAAGTCATAATTTTACTTGAAATGTCATTTTCTACTATTGGTTGATCATATATGAGTTGTGATTGTGGATGATTATTTCTCATTATATGTGGTGAATGGATGCTTGTTTATACATCATAATCACCAACTAACCATTGTTTTGTAGGTTCCAAATCCATGACTTCTTCCTTGATACTCCGAGTTAGGGGAGTAATATTCAAGGGGGAGCATGAGAATTGCAACTAACCGTTTTTTATTGTAGGTTCAAAATCCATGTTTCCCTACTCGGCACTCCTACTAGGGGGAGTATCGACAAAGGGGGAGCATGTGGATAAGTTCCGCTACGCTACTCTTCTTTTTGTTTTGACAAAAAGGGGGAGAAATATATCTAAACTTAGTAACTTAAAATGATTTTCATCAATTAAGTAAAACAAGTTTGATATAACATTTTTTTTAAGCTTTAACACTAAAATTTGTGAGTTACTTAAAAACAAAGTTTATGTTTTGTCATCAACAAAAAGGGGGAGATTGTTAATACAAATATCGCTTAAAAACGTTATTTATATTTTACGATCTTTGCTAAGTTTTGTTAATGACAAAGTGTAAACTTTAGTTTTTAGTAAAACATGATTTTAGTTTAAAGTCTTGCATAACTAGATTTTTGCTACATTTACATTTCATATAAAACACAACATTTTCATATTTCTTAAATTAGAAATGTCACATCACCATTTATGGTAAGTTTTGTCATATCACATTTATGGAAAGATTGTGTGGTTGACTAAACAATGTTCTTACACAAGGTTTGTGTGTTTGACTCTCCATAGGGTTCTTACACAAGTTTTGTGTTTGACCAAGTATTTATGTGATGTGACTTTGGATGGTTTGGCAAGTTATGGCAAAACATAACTGCAGACCTGGCGGAACCCTCGTGGTACACGGGCGGAACCCTTGTGAGGGTTCCGCCATATCCGCCAGGCTTGAAGTTTGTTTTGCTATAAATACCAAGCCATTTGCTAGCATTTTTCTTTATCACTTCTCATCATATTTTGCACATACATTCATCTAACCCTTAACCTCTCATTGTTGTGAATACTCTTTTTGTAGCAAAGAAGTTCACAAGTACATATAAAGTTACAAGTATTCAACTCAACGTTGCAAGACTTGTTAGCTTAGCATTGTGTAGACTTTTGTAGTTTACACTTCATTTGATTGTGTGTTATAAGTTGTGATCGGTTAGTATTTTAGGCCTTAAAATACATAGTGTTACGGGAGTGGTTGTACCCTTGGTAAAGAACTCGACATCTAGCTTAGTGTCGGTAAAATTGTAAGCGACGTGTAAGGTTTTCTCCACCGGATAAAGGAGCTTGTTGACTAGTGAAAGAAACTCTCGAGTTGGATACTCGGGGCGTGGACGTAGGGCAAGGAAAAGAGAGTTCCTTGTAGCCGAACCACGATAAACAATCGTTTCATGGTTTGATCGTTTCTTTCTTTATACTTGCATATTGTGTATTGTCTTTGTGTTCATATCTTTGATTAAACGGAAAGTTTCAAAAGATAATTAAACTAAAAACTGGTAAACTATTCACCCCCCTTCTAGTTTTCCACAACTTCAATACAAACAAAAACGGAAATCATAATTTGTAGGGCCCGAAGCCTTACAGAAAAAGATCAATGATGATTAAGCGAGACTTTAACCAATGTTTTGAAAACCATGATTTTAATCGACCCGATCGAATCAGCGGGTTACCGGTTCGACCACCGGATCAACCGGTTTTCTATTAAAGAAAATGAAAAAAACCAAACCCGACCGGGTTGACCCGGGTCACTTAAAACCCGGCGCGTCTAACCGGTTAACCTGGCCGGATCGACCCGGGTCTCAACAATATTGACTTCAACAAGTCTAATGAATTAGAGTAGTAGTTTACCGACATTTTCTTCTGATTTTATTTTATATTATTTTTCAAAAGAAAATCCAAAAAGTAATAGTTGACTTTTGTAGTCAAGGGAGAGACATGATTCATGATTGGTTCATCCCAAGAAAACGGTTAGAAAAAAAAATAGTGGGAAACGCAACGTGAAACGTCTTTTGTTCTTCTTTTTTCCGTTTCTTTTCTTTTACAGATGATGATGAAAATACGAAATTAATAACAAAACAGAAAATGATAGAATGGATAAAACAGCTTCGGATATCATTCGGTTCTCCGTTTCTTTGGCTCGTTTGTTTGATTTACTTTACACAGGTTTCATTTTCATTTTCAATTTTCTCTATTGCTTTTCATGATCATGTATTAATTTAGGGTTTATCATATCAAAAATTGCATATCAATATTTGGATTTTGATATATTCGAACGATTTTTTTTAATGATATTTATAACTTTACATGTTTAGGTTTGAAAAGTGTTCTATCCGTAATTATAAACCTTAAATTGTAATCGCACGTATATCCTGTGTTTTGTTTATTTTCTGCGTGTTTACTTGTGTGATCATGTCTATTTAGACGATTCTGTTTTGTGTGCGTTTTGTTAATAGTGTCTATTTTAGGTTCGGCGTGGGATATTACACGAAATGTATCACTTATATGTATGCACTAAATCATTGGGAAGAGGAGTCAATATAAGTTATATTGTATTGTTAACAAGTTAAATAAGCCGAATTTTTGTCTGTGACATAATCAAGTGTTTACAATCTACTCACTAGTTTTATATGACAATTTCTGTAATCATTTTTACCATATTAGTTAATTAGGAAATTTTAAAAGATAAACAGTAGGTGGATAAAATTAACCTGTTTTGACCACAAAAAGGATTCATTTTTACTTGCTTCCTACTTGCTTTACCTGCACTTTTTGCCACCAACACTGGATTGCATAAGGACGTTGTAGACTTGTAGTACAATTTTACAGTATTTGGTAAGAATATAAAATTGTGTTATGTAGTTCCACTACTGATAACTTGTATAAACATATAACAAAGGGGCAATTTCCTATCCCTTACGAAACTTGCATAATTCCACAAAACATGCTTCCATAGCATTGTACCGTCTTATCCTGGCCGAATGATAGAGGAAGCCAGAAGGGACTACATAGCTATGTAAGCTCAGAGCAATGTAAATGATCATAAGAATATAATGATTATTGCATAAATTATAGTAGCTTTGCTTCTACTTTTGTTACATATCTTACAGTATGTTTTGAGTTAAAAATTTTCATCATATGGTGATATTTACTTCATGCTTTCACATAATTGTCCATGAAATTTGCTCGTACATTTTAAATTTTACAAACCATGTGGTTCCTCGCTTTAACTCGTCTAATTTGGTTCCCTATGATTGATTTTTAAAGGGTTTTAGATCTTTTGTGTGGACGGCAGTTTCCTACCAGCTAAAAGACAGATTAAAGCTATCACCCTCTTCTTCTCAATTTGTAACATCCATATCGTTTTTTCCTTGGAGCATAAAACCAATATACGGGTATTTAACTAACTAGTTATTCACATGTTTTATGCTTATATTTTATGGACATTTAATGGTCAATTTTCTAGTAAAGAAGCTGATTATATTTTGAAAATCACGTTTGTGTTGGTCATTGATGTATTTATTGGTGCTGCAGAATTATATCAGATTGTATCCCAGTGTATGGAAAGAAAAGGGTTCCTTATTTAGTCATAGCGACACTGCTTTCGCTCTTTCCATGGGTAATTCTTGGCATTCAGGAATCCGCAAGAAGTTCTAAACGTCAACTCATGATCTTCTTGTTAATGCAAAATCTAGGCTCTGCAATGTCAGATGTCGTCATTGATGCAATGATTGCAGAAGCAGCAAGGCACGAAAAGTATGTTTCGCTCCATTTCTTTTACTCCCCTCATCCCCAGTCTTCGGATTGACTTTCAAAGTCAAAGGAACTAGTCATAGAATCCAAATTTACATAAATTCAACATATTTCTAGATGATGAAATAAATAAGTAAAAACTGTAACAGATGTTAAACAGTATATATATTTTCAACTCTTAAGTCTTAACACGTAAGTCATACTCCGAGTAGTATAGATGCACACCAAAAGTAGCAACTTTTGACTTTGAGTCAAAATTTTCATACATTTGATACTTTTTTGCTACAGTTTCTAATTTCCATTATTTATGTCATTACTTTGATCAGGGCCAAATATGCTGGTGACTTGCAATCACTATCTTGGATGACAATGGCTTTCGGGGGAATCTGTGGGAGTTTGTTTGGAGGATATGCACTAAATAGCATTCAAATGGGCCACATCTTTTTGCTTTTTTCTTTTTTACCAACTATACAACTATTTTCATGTGGTTTTGTGACTGAGATTCCAATAAGCAGTTCACAACTGCCAGAATTTACCACTTCTAATGATACCGACACACATAATGTAAGTGTACCAGATGAAAGTAGATTATCATTCGGATCACCTAGATCTCCCAAATCACCTAAAGCCGGTACTTTGATGAGAAAGAGGAGCCATAAAACTAGCAAGAAAGAAATTTCGGATATAAGTAGAATTCAGATTCTTGAAGAAGATGAATCTTTGCCATTACAATGGTTTCAGTCTTTGAAAATGGCTGGTTATTCTTTGTTCAAAGCTTTTCGACGCCCGATTATCTTGAGGTACATCTTTCATGTTTTTTATACTTCATTTCCTACCTTCTTTGTTTGGTTAGTCCCATGGTCATTTTTAGTGGGACCCATAATTAGTTTCTTGTTTCTCGATAAAAATATTGTGAAGTGTTAAGGATGATTTGAGGTTTCAAAATGAGTCGATTTGGTTGTTTACTAATATTATCTCACACCATTCGAATAATAAATTTATCTAAAAGGGAATGGGTAAGCATTTGAAAGTCGCCCAAGGTCTGTTTCTAATGCATGCAACCTCCTTATTGTTTTACTTAAATATTTAGGTTATTATTGTAAGCATAGCTAAAGTGTTAGTTATTTAGAGAATATGGACAAAAAGAAATTGTGGGTCAACACAATACAACCTGATGCATTTCTACCTGCACTAAAAATGACACGTGTCACCTAATCCCCATTTTGACCCGTTACTCAACCTTCCTGACCGGCCCATGTTTCTATATTTCCTTGCATGTATCATGAGTTCATAACCTCCTCTATTCATCCGTTGGGTCCCATCCTCGTTATTGAATGGGAACTTAGTTTTGTTCTCCTTATAACGCCGAACAAATGGAGTTCACTAAATCAAATGATAATTGATAAAGTATTTGGTTATGCATTATCAATCATCTTGCATCTAATTGAGATTATTGGGGAAACCAGACCAATGGCTTGGTTTTTCCTTGCGCAGGTAACAATTCCGAACCTCTCAACAGTCATGTTCTACTACCAGACAGAAGTTCTTAATCTAGACGCTTCCTTTTTGGGTACTGCTCGTGTCATTGGGTGGATAGGCCTCATGCTTGGAACATTCACTTATAATCGCTTTTTAAAGAAGATTAAGTTGAGAAAGATTCTTATGTAAGTTTATATTGAAAACTCATATGAAATGTGAATTTCCAGGTAAGACTGCTAATTGATTTCAATTTGGGAATATGTTTGCAGGTTGTCTCATGTTACTTTGTCAATCTTAACACTTATAGACATTGTATTGGTTACTAGAGTAAATCTTTCGTTTGGCATATCGGATGAAATAATGGTGTTGTTTGGCTCTGCTTTATCAGATGCAGTCCATCAATTCAAGTATGTTACTTTATTTCATGTTCCTCCATTTTTTTCGTTATTATCAGATATGTGTGCTTTCTTATTGACCATAATAGGAGGCGGAGTTAAAATGATCTAGAATTGGGTGGGCTAGGCTGGTTGACCAAGTAAAATGGGTAACTTTTTTTAGCCAGAAAACGTTTGTCCAAACAAATTTGAACTTATAACCAATTAGTGTGTCAAATATGACTAACAATCATGTGCTTTTAATAGGATTAATAATTCAATATGTATTAAATAAACTGATTTAGGATGTTATATGTACTATGAATACCGGTAAGGCGGATTTCGATCGGAAAGTTTCCTCTTTTTAGTTTATTTGCTTGAATTTACCAGCTTGACCTGTTAGAGATGTAGCATAACTTGAATTGACCCACTCCTATGTCATGGGTCAAAACTTGAAACCACCACCATTAATCTGATGTATTTGTCGACAACCATAAACACACAACAGGTTCACATTTAAAACTTTAAACCACATACTGTATTCGGGTTTTGACCGTTGGGTTGGGGGAACTAGTTTTTGGTGATCTTCCGTGCATGTCTTGGCTGGAAAAGAGTTGTACATGTTTTTCCAATCCACAAGGAAAAGGTTGCATTTTGAGTCAAAGTATAAAAGGTTCATTGTTGGGTGCAGGTTCATGCCTTTCCTGATCCTTTCTGGACAACTCTGCCCACCTGGAATAGAAGGGACACTATTTGCGCTTTTCATGTCGATAAACAACTTTGGGTCCACAATGAGTTCAGTAGTTGGTGCTGGTTTGGCTTCGGTTCTAGACATATCTTCGGGTTCTTTTGATAATCTTAGTCTTGGAATTAGCATTCAAGTCATTTGCACATTTATACCGGTTGTTTTCCTGTTTTTGATACCAAAGGAAGCTACAGGGATATCAACATAATCCATTACATACATATACACATACATCCATACGATTCTTTAGATGGCAGTATAAAGTACTCATTAGATGACAAGTTGAAATACAAAGATGCTCTAGAAGATAAACACTGTAAAAGGCTCTTCTTGATTCTTCTTTGTAGTTGAAGAAATCGATTTTGTTGTTATCGTCCTAAGTTATTCATCCATGGTGGCCTTAGCAAATCTGTCATCTTGATTGTAGTGTGAGGAAAAAACAGTATCCCCGCGTGAAAGAGGCAAAATGTTTTAAGCCACAGAATTAAAGAGACTATGTCAACTCATCCATGTGAAATAAGCCACTTTTACTGATGTTCAATTGTTACCAACGAGCGCATTAAAAGTGGTTCATGATATAAAAGTGTTCACAACATTATGATTGCTTCTGTGTAACAGAAAATTGGACGTGCAAACATGTCAGAAACTGATATGTATCCGAAAGAAATATGTGCAATTTATAAAAGAAAACAGATAAAAATAAAGATGATTCATATCATGTTCAAGACAGGGCTTTGTTGTATAACATTTGACCAAATGAGGATGATATAACTTATATTACAGTTTAATTGAAAAATACAGTTGCTCCTCAGTTGTACTAAATTAGTACAATCCGTGTTTTATTCTATACAAAATTAAGAAACGCTTTCAACTTCTTTAGTTCTTCATGCTTAAAATCGTAAAAGGGGCACCAATAAGTATTCTGCATAATATAGCTGCAAAAAAGAAGGCAATCTCTTGGTGAGTTGAGAATATCACACCACAAGTATAAAAGTTCAGATTTCTTTATTCGAATAAATTTCAAATTATATAATTGTATTTGTTGTTGTATAGGTTATAGGTATACTTTAATAACGAGTTATAAAAGGTCAAAATATTACCTTCCAAATAAAGAGGTAGAATGATTCAGTGGCCTCCTTGCTATCAAGATCAACCAAGTTTGCTTTTTTCCAAAGTGTAAAACCAAAAATGCCATGACCAATCACCTATTCACAACAATTAGAAGGTGTAAGCTTTTCTTGGGCTTTTGCGTGTTAGTTGAATTTCCAGGTAATGAGTGTTCAGATTTAAGTAGATAATGTTAAGTTTGAGTTTATTTGGTTGTGTGAAATAAGTCGTGGTGGTGTAATAGTAGTCACTGAGAGACACATTTACTTTAGCCAATCAAATTCTAAGTGTATGTAGAATCGGAGACTTTGAAAGTAATTACCTAGAGTCTGAGATAAGCAAGTGTAAAAAGCGATATATACTGGCCTAATAACTGTACTAATTAACTCTATGGGCGATCAAGATTGACATACTTAAGGGTAAACTAATTTATACACAGATATCATAGACATATATGGATCACAATCAAGGTTGAACAAGATCTTTCTAAAGTATATTTCTTTAAAGAATATTGTATTGATAAACAAACAATGAAACAGAATAACCATGCACTTGTAATTTCATAAGGGTAATAATGTTTATTATAGCTACGTTACCATTAATAATCGGATCCAAAAACGGGTTGATGATAACCCAATCAATATACCCACGCCGTATATTATTTCAAGAAGCCACACACAAATCCAAAAGACCTGAAAAAGAATGTAACAATTATATCTTATTTTAACAACATATTTAATTTGAAGATTTATTTTGAATTGATACTAAAAGCTTGTGGTAGATATATTCTTTAAAGCTGACCCGTTTCTGCCCGAATTGCAAAGCAAATGAGTCAACTCCATTTATCTTATCTCCCTCGACATCAGGAATGTCCTATTTCAAGTTTCATATATATGTATAATCAGCGTTAGATAAACATTTGTATATTACCTTGTTGAGAAAAAGCCACGCACCTTTAATAGTGCATTAACGATAGCATGAACGCTCATGAATGCAGATACAAAAATGGCATGCTTTGAAAGTAAGATTGTTCTTCCTGGTATGGAGGTCTGTAATGTTCATCTCAGTTAAAAAACTATTCACTCAAAATCTCAACTTAATTAATGTTTGTGGTCAAGCCATATATTTGTACAAACTCAGATTTAACCTTTGGTAAGTTAGTTTAAGTAATGAACCTGAGCGTGGAGGTGAAACAAAATAGGAACAATCGCTCCTTGAAATGACCAAATGCACAGTGCAGCAAGTACAGGAAATCTCTTCCATCGTAGGAATGGTAACTGAAAATATGCGCCACAAAAGTTGATGGAAGTACATTAATTAGTCGACTTACATTAAATATGATGGTAGTACATTATATAGTTGACTTACATTAACTGAATAAACAGTTCCAACCGCATACCATAAGAAGAGACCCAACTATAACGGCCAAGTTTTAACACTCCACCCAATACAAAAACCCTTGTGAGCATCAAAACACCGTTAGTAATAAAAATTCCGTGTTTATTTAAGTGATTAACTATCATTTTTTTATTAGCGTGTACCAAGATAGCATACAACGAGGTGATTAGAACACCAATTCTAACAGGAAGTTCCCCTTAAGCCAACACTAAATACGGCTTGTTGACCTTGTCGATCTCGATATCTGAGAGCTGATTGAACCCCGCAACATACAAATTCGCAAAAACTCCACTATTGGATTTTCACAGGTCTTCATATTCAGGTTTCCAGGATCAGTAATAACCAAACAAGCATCATGTATGCATCATCATCAAGAACAAATATAAGAACAAGAGTTTGGGTTTGAACCCTTTAATGATTTCTATAAAGCGTATGGGTTACATTTGTTTACAGGATCCTAACCTATATATACTAATCTAAACGATACAAAGCTTCCTAAACGACACAACCTTTGGTTTGACAGTTACTTCTATTCGTTGTGTCTTTTAACTAATAACTGTCATAACCTAAATGGGCCTGTTTGGGTGACGTTTAACCCAAACATACATACATGATTTGACCCAATAAATAAATATACAGATTACAAATAATTGTTCATGTTCTAATAATAAAGTTCTACTAATTACTTTGATTTGAATCACATTATGAGGTCTACATTTCCCCCCTAATGGATTAAATCAAAGTCTTCTGTGAGAGATCCTTGTAACTTCAGATAATGACATCAAAGTCATTATCATTTCCACTGCTTGTTGCATCCTCCAATCTTCCTTCACTTGTGACACCAAGCCGGTTTGTTCCTTGTTGTGCATGCTCATTCCATTCTTCCAAGCCTCCTGGGTTCTTTTGTGCAGTCCAACTGCTCCCACCTTCTTCATAATTTGGCTTCTCTTGTGTCCATTGTATTTGAGCAGTATCATAATAAACCACAACCAAATCCACAAACTTTTGAAAACATTCTTTTATTATGTCTCCATCCTCAGTTGTCAATCCAAGCATTTGAGCAATTTTGCTCCATTTTCCACCCAAAGTCACAGCAACATAACCATCCAATCCTTCCATACTTATCACTCAGAACCACGTACCCTTTTCTCTTTTCCTTCTTTGTTCCACACCGTATATCAACAATCTCCAATACCTATTCGGTATTTTTTTTATTTGCAGCGAGTGATCAATTCGCTTGTCTTACTTCAATTTGTTGTTGTTCCTTGTATTGCCAACGACCTATATATCTTATTTCTTGTACCGGTATCCTTTCTAACTATCCAAGCAACGCCTTCAAAGTTTCTGCGCGTCTTTTCTTTTTTTTACCGAAAGCAACCTTGTTGCTTTTATTCCTTCTTAATACCCGACGGTATTAACCAACGTCTAAACAAAATTGATTTTGTTTGTCGTTCCGCTGTTGCTTGTCTCCTTTCTATGCGTTGTACCACAATACCCTTCTTTCTATGTTGATTTGAAACAATTCGTGCCCTAGACAACTTTGTTTGTCTCGGCTTTTGAATCTTGTATGATGATCAAAATCATGAATTGTTGTGTTGTTTGATTCCTCGTCGCTCTGATACCATATTGGATTTTCACAGGTCTTCATATTCAGGTTTCCAGGATCAGTAATAACCAAACAAGCATCATGTATGCATCATCATCAAGAACAAATATAAGAACAAGAGTTTGGGTTTGAACCCTTTAATGATTTCTATAAAGTGTATGGGTTACATTTGTTTACAGGATCCTAACCTATATATACTAATCTAAACGATACAAAGCTTCCTAAACGACACAACCTTTGGTTTGACAGTTACTTCTATTCGTTGTGTCTTTTAACTAATAACTGTCATAACCTAAATGGGCCTGTTTGGGTGACGTTTAACCCAAACATACATACATGATTTGACCCAATAAATACATATACAGATTACAAATAATTGTTCATGTTCTAATAATAAAGTTCTACTAATTACTTTGATTTGAATCACATTATGAGGTCTACATCCACCAAGTAACGCCTGAAAGTTTTCATGTTAGACTAAACTTTTTAGGTTTTTACTTGCAAGAAAGAAAGGAATAGCAAAGAGCACACAGAAAGAGAAGTCATGAATTATAACTTTATACGGCACTACAAGAAATAAGCTAAATGCTCGCGGTTTTTTTTTTCACTTTTTATGGAATCAAACGGACGTCAAGATTCAAGAAAGAGAAAATAGAGATTTAGGTGAATTAAAAAAAATAATAATAATAATAAAAAAAAAAAAAATACTAACCTGCAAAACTCCAAGAAAAAATGATGGAGAAAAATCTGAAAAACTCTGGACCGCAAGCAAAGAAATTGAAATGATGGACAGTGCCTGGTCAAGGAAAGAGTTTCATAAACTATTTTAAATTCCAAATGATAATCACAAGTACTAGGAAAACTAACTATTAGTCGAGTGTGGGTATGGTAACAAACATAAGAACTTATACCGATCCTTTAATCGTATAAATTCTTGAATACTTGTAAATAACAGCCAGCATGGTTAATATAGATTCGCGGGTGATCTGAGGACGAAAAAATCTGGATTCTGGCACATTCTCTAAAGATTCAGAGAAGGCATTTGTTAAAAATTTTGATTCCGGCCTTCGAACTTTTGCAACATATATGTTTGCCTTCTGTGGAGTATTCAGCATGCTAAATTTGGCACTAGAATGCTCCAATCTAACGGGTTTCCTGACATTGATGCATGAAACTCCACCTTCTTCATGTCCTACAAGAATTTAGAATTTGAAAGTATATACTTGGTTACTTTTGATTCCTTTCAACTGACATATATTTGGTATTTCATATAGAAAATGGTACATGAAATAATACTCTTACTAGAAACAACTGCAGTTGGCCCTAATCGAGATAGTAAAGAAGAAGGTTTTAGAGCTGATTCAATCTGCATAGATTTCATCCTTCTTTCTGTTTTTCCAAATAAATCTAAATTATGGAAATAGCCCCCAATGAAGTGCTATTATATGTAGTACCGTAAAATATATATAGTATTGGTGATATGAAAGAAAAAGTTGAGGTACGTTGACTGCTCAAACTGATTTGGTTTACATAAACTAGACGAGTGCCTGCCAATACTGATGAAAATTTAAAATAACAAATAATTATATGTGCAAAATTATGGTTAAATGTTTCCTGTAATATATAAGAACACAACTAAAATAATCAATGGTTAAAAACAAAAATGAAATAAATATTAAATAATACCTTGACCAATTAATTTTTACTATGAGTTTGTTCAACATATATTGACATCAAACTTAGGCCAATGCTAATGGCAACCATAAATATTGTGGTCACCCAAGCCACATCAGCTTTCTCACTCCAAAACTACACTTAACCGCAATTTGCTAATAAGGCGACCGCAATCACAATCAAAAACATACCATACAAAAACTAATAAAAAAAATTACACACACAAAAGAGATTAAATGTTTCGATTGTCTGTCCAACCAAAATGTACAAAAGGTTAGGGTCACACTCAGTTGCCAAAGGTTGAGCTAGTGGCGGGAACTCGGTCGTGTGCTTGGTTGGGGTGGCAAACAACCGAGCCATTAGCATTTGCCTTAACTAGGCCACTTATTGTGTACAATACTACACACACAACAATTGAAGGGTGAAATACATGAAATAATAACCAATTTTCAATATTGTTGTTAAAGTCACTTAAACTTTGTTAAAGTCACTCAAGTTTTATCATTTTTTCGCAAAGTCACTCATAATTTATTTTCACTACAAAAATCATTCAAGTTTAGATGTTGTTCTAATATTATAAAATTAATGAACAATTATTTAACCAAAGGGACAAAATCTATTGAATTTGAATATATTTTGTGACATATAAAGTTAGATGAGAAAAGTTAAATTAAAGATGTGTAGTTATTATTCAAGGTACATTTAATTGTTGCATATCTTAACACTTTAAAGACAACTTTAAATGTTGCTTATATCAATTTTCTTATAAAATTCACAAATATTAGACGATGTTAAAATTTGAATGGTTTTTATAGTTGAAAAAAGTTTGAGTGAATTTAGTGAAACAATTTTAAAACTTGGGAGATAGGTATATAAATAAAGTATTAATGACTTTAGTAAAACAATGATAAAACTTAATCTTTTATATAATAAAACAAAATTTCAAGTGGGAACTTTCGTATTTCAAAAAAAAGATTATTTCCTTATTAGGTAATATTTTAATTATTAATTTTTAATTTAAAATTTTATAAATTCGTTTTGTTGATATACTACACAAGTAGAAGATAAATACAAAAAAATATAGTTAAGATTCAACTAACAATAGGATTAAACTTTTTAAATGATTATCTTTAATAATAAACAAATATAATTAAAAATCATAAATAAATAAAAAATAAAAAAATAAATTATTTATTTTTTAATAAATAAAAATATATCATTAAAAAAAATTAAAAAAAAAAAAAAAAAAAAAAAAAGAAGAATCGACCGCTCGTCCAGCCGGCGATGTCGGCTGCCGTGGCGAACGGTAATATTATTTTAAAGTACATATAGTAAAACCAACGAGTTCATACATTGAATTTTCGTATTGTTTATAGTCTTTATTAGAAAATGATGGTTCATGTCCGTTTAATGTTCGTTCTGTGCTTAGAATAAACCAAACGCTAAACGAACATAAAAGTTCAACATTAATTAAATAAAAACAACATCAAATTATTAAATTATGTCACGATATAGACGGTTCGTTTTATAAGTTTGTTTATACAAACATTTTAAATATAAGATTAAAAGATATGCATCACTGCGATATATACGGTTGCCAGGCACGGTGCTGCCCCCTTATCCCCC
>LBNU01018901.1:16176-60255 GCA_014162995.1 Artemisia annua
CCCCCAAGATTTTCTATTGTAGGTAGCATGTTTCAGTAGTATACTGATCTCTAAACAATATTTTCATTATGCCCCCTTTAGAATTTAGTTACAAAGCATCAAACCCCCTTGAGAGGTCACCGTTTAGAAAAATAGCTCTAATTCATATCCTTCCCTCGAAGTCAGTTTCTTTTAGAAACTCAAAAAATGTCTGATTGTATTTGATTATCTATATTAACTTTCGTTTATTTGTTAATCTAATTTTGTCTTGTTCTAAGATGAATGAATCATATATATCGATAATTAGGAAACCGCTTGATTAATTTAACTTACATGTACATTTTTCTTATATAAAAAGTTAATTTTATGCTAGGATGGTTTCGGCCCCCCAAATGAAATGCTCAAGCTCCGCCACTATATGATATACGAACATAAATAAATAAATAAACATAAACGAACATTAACGAACAGATAATCGGATGTTCACGAACATAAATGAACTGACAAGACTTTTGTTCATGTTCGTTCATTTAACTAAACGAATATAAAATATTTTTCATGTTCGTTCATTTAATAAATAAACGAACATTAACTAGGGTTTAATCACTTTTGTGATTAAATTAGGGTTTGTGATTTTGATTACATTAAATCGACCTATTAGGGTTTTCTAAACACTAAAGGTGTCGACTTTATGGGGGTACGTGTTTTTCTTAACTACAAGAACTAGGTTTTCTTGGATTAGGGTTTTCTTGGTGTCGAATTTATGAAAACCCTAATGCAAGTTGTCATAACTACAAGAACTAGGGTTTTCGTCGTTTTTTTTTTCTTTTTATGCAAGTAATTTTCTTTTCTTTTATGATTTAGGGTTTTGGTATTTTTGGTAAGGTGTAAACCTTCCTAAAAATATACTAAAATTATTATTGAAAACCCTAGGTTACCAATGTTAATCATAAGAAAACAAGATTACTTGAGAAACAAGAAAAACTAATCTGAGATTACCAAAACCCTGGGTGAGTCGATTTCTTGTATCCCGGCCCGATGGTATCTTGAAATCTTGACTAACACAAATCTTGATGACCAAGCTATGAATTTCCATAATTATTTTCTTTCAATTTTGCTAGGGTTTTAAAATATTTTAAACATAATCGTATAATTTAGGAAAATAATTTTTTTTTATTAAAAAGTCCATAATTAAATTTTTCTAAAAACTAAAATCTAGTGACTTAAGTTTTCTTGTTACCTAAATCACACTTTACATTACCTAAGTCACACTTTACATTTTACAATTATATGATTAATTTATATATTTACACATTTCTGTATAATAATGTTTATATTCTTAAAGTTACTCAAAATGATTTCTTGAAGATTACGGTTTTCTTTATCTTTATAAATACTTATTTGCTTGTATCTTTTACCCATGTAGGATAAATATAATAAAAATTATTAATAATTCAAACAAGTACCCAAAAACTTATAAGGTGTATTTTTATAGAACTAAATTTTCTTAACATGATGTCACTTATTTTTAAAATTCGATGTGGTGTTTTTATTTCAAAATAACTTGCTACTACGGGCCATTGTTAGCTACTTTAAGTCTTTAACATCATACTTCTATAATGTACGTATCAGCTACCTCTCTGTATTGTCATAACATCACGTGGGTAATATACAATTTTTATATGAGTTAACTTATTATTGCTTAAAGTTATTCAAAATAAAAATTGTCGTCATCTATAAAGTTATTGTATCAGAAAATATAAACTTTAAAAATATTTTTCACTACAAATTTAATTGCATGGTATCCGCCGCCGCAACACGCGACTTGCTTGCGGATACCCTCCTAGTAGTCATTAATTTACTTATCTTGTTTATAAGAGAGGTGGATGACATGAAAAGTGTGAATGCATTGTGAGGATTCAACATTTGTAAACACATTACCCGCCCCTCTTTATTTGACCTCTTTTTCAACTGTATTGCCGGCTCTTAAAATACATACGTCTCTCCTACTTTTGTCAAATACCTTTTAAATTTGGCTACGTATAAAAAGAAGAAAAATGAAAAACATCAACACGTACTACAAAGTCAGTAACCTGAAGGGGTTAAAACGTCGACCAAAATAAAAATGAAACATGTGTAGGTTGTTATACTTGGGGGTTCAAATCGTGACCCTAATCCACACGCGACGAATGCATGCCAACTTTGAATCGACTATATAAAATATATATTTTAACAAATGAAGAAAATTGAAACTTAATTACGTACATAAAGAAGAAAAATGAAAAACATCAACTACAAAGTCAGTAACCTTAGCGAGCAAGTGCATTAAATAAAACATGTACAAAAATGAAACACAATGTATGGTTGTTATACTTAGAAGGGGTTCAAATCATGACCCCAAACCACATGCGATATGCATGCCAACTTTGAATCGACTAAAATATCAGATACGCAACTGCATTGTAATATAGGATTTTAAGACGAACGTAGGGGTTAATCTTTTTTCAATCATGTAATTGTCAAACCGCATTTGTACCAATGGGAATGAATCTGAGAAGAGTTATTGAAATAAGAAGAGTGCGAAAGTCGGAAACATTGCGGGGGTTCTGAAGCTTAGGAGAGGAGACAGTTTCGCTGTCGTTAGATTGTGTGGCAACGTGAGCCAACGCTAGCAGAAACAAATTTAGCCACAAAATTCAAATAAGAAAAGGGAAATAATTGTGAGATTCATCTATTTGTTGCATCTAAAATTGGTGCTTGTGATTCCTTCTCATTCTTCTCATATCGATTATATTTCTCATCTGATCCTATATTCCTATCGGGAATGAATCTAGTGAGAAGAGTTATTAAAATAAGAAGAGTGAGGAAAAAATTTAGCCACAAAATTCAAATAAGAAAAGAGAAATAATTGGGAGATTCATCTAAAATTGGCGGTTTTGATTTCTTCTCATTCTTCTCATATCGATTAAATTTCTCATTTGATCCAATATTCCTATCGGGAATAGATCTAGTGAGAAGAGTTATTGAAATAAGAAGAGTGAGAAAAAAATTTAGCCACAAAATTCAAATAAGAAAAGAGAAGTAATTGAGAGATTCATCTATATTGGTGGTTGCATCTAAAATTGGTGGTTGTGATTCCTTCTCATTCTTCTCATATTGATTAAATTTCTCATTTCATACTATATTCCTATCTCTTGTACGCATAACTAAAATAATGTTCCCAGGCAAATATAATTACATGAATAAACAACTAATGGGCTAGGCTCAATATAAACAAAGCCTATACAATAATATCCACTAACAACTCCCGCGGAGATAGATGAACACTCAAACTAGCACGAAACTCATCAAATAATACATACTGAAGACTTTCGGTTTAAATACCCGCAAATTGATAGCGCGACGACACATGTAAAACGTGAACTTAACCGGCTGCAACTTGGCCTCGAGAATCTCGATATGCTTCGGAGTACCTTTGATTGGGAAAAAGAAATGGTTGAATTGAAAATAAGCTGACAACTAAGATTAGGGGCATGTTTGGCATGCGAACTTATTAGAGCTTATCATAGCATGGGCTAAATTTTTTAGATAAATAAGCTACCATGGCTTACATAGCTTGAAGGAGAATGTAAAGAAAATAAACTACTAAATGAAATGCTAGTTAAACTAACGTTTAGAAAAAATGCTCCAGCAACCAGCTTCAGCAACCCACTTCAGTGATCCGCTCGAGCTCCTGCTAGTGCCAAACAGTAGGAGTGTAAACTAGTCGGCCCAAAAAAATTTCGGCCCAAGCCCAATACATTTCATGATCATCACAGCATCTTCCTCATTTCAAAACCTAGATCAGTATCACATCCAATCTCCGACCAAGACTTAACAATGACGGTGTACATGAACCGCATATTCCGGAAATCAAACTCCTCATTTCTGCTATCATCAGGCAAAGCCATAACATCAAAAGTCACACGTCTTAAAGATGACAGCACTTTTTTAATCTCAACTGGTATCACCCCACCAAAAATCACACCTTCTGACCAGCTCTTACTGCCCAAGAACAGTGACGTCACTAGCTTTTATAACAATGTTGGGTTTATGCAACCTTCGTCCAATGAGTCTTTGCCCAAGACCCAGATGCTGGAAAGGCTCTTTATGGACTTGGTTGCAGGTCATTTGTTTTTTTCTATCGTATATATATATATATATATATACGATAGAAAAAAACAAATGACCTGCAACCAAGTCCATAAAAAGCCTTTCCAGCATCTGGGTCTTGGGCAAAGACTCATTGGACGAAGGTTGCATAAACCCAACATTGTTATAAAAGCTAGTGACGTNTATATATATTTGTGTCTTGTGTTCTATGAATCATAAGCCTAAAAGTTTAATAAGGCCTATAAGCCGAGAAGATAAGATTAAACAAACACCCCCAATTATTTTAGGCAGGGGCTGAACTAGGGGCCTTGTATGGGACACTGGTAAAATCATAAAGTTATGCTTTGTGGTGCTAACGTTTGTAAAAGTTTTTGGGTCTGAAAAAGTTGCTTTTCTAGTATTTGCTTTGATAGTCGATAAATAGGTGCTAACTAAACACAATTTTATTGAACTTAGTATCATACTTTTTTTATCTGATACTACGGTTAAGAAAAGTTTATGCATATGATCCTGTTTAGTCTTGGCTTTGTGACTGGTTTTAGGCGGTGTTTGTTTAAGATTGTCTTTCGGGACTATGGGCTTATTGTACTTCTTAAAAGCTAATAAATTCAAATATTAGGGTATCAACTTGAGCTCATAAGCTTAAGTTGAGAAGCTATTAAGGCTAAAATTTGACTATAGCACCTTGTCATTTTTTATTTTTTTATTTTTTTATTTTATTTTATTTTTTTATTTTTTTTTGGTGAACTGGTGAACCTAGCATCCTTCAAATATATATACATCCAACATTTGTGCCTGCTAATACTATGACATCTCCATATTTATTAGACAAACAACAACTGTAATTCAGCGAAACAGAATACTAGATACAGAGCATTCAAACAAACAGCATACACTTGCCATCAAACATTCACCAATTCACTATAGGACTACATTTCCCTCTCACTATGTCCCATCCAAATCACTGACACAGATACAACCTCATATCAGCAATTTAGATAGAAGCATCAGTAGAAGACCTCATCCCTCCAGTCTATCCAACCATTCCTCCAGTGGTAATGATCACACATAAGACTACATTTCCAGGTTACTGGCATCATCCTATGTGAACCATCACCAATCCTCCACAAAGTACCTCAGTAGACTTAAACTACATTTCCATCCAGCTATTCGACTAGCTACTCCAATGTTGCTTCCTCTACACACTGGGAGCAGGGGTCAGACAACTATCAGGCATCATTTAAGCTACTTAGATACTTCATGGGAATATCTCAGACTCTCAGTTACCTCTGGCAACATACTTTATGCTAATGACTACTAAGACCAGTGAATCAGAGCAGAATTCCTGAATAACAGTTACTAATCTTCCATAGTACACTGGATCAGGAACACTGATTAAGCAGGGCAGTTCATCACTAACAAGATACAAGGCCCTCAGAGTACCCACTTATCTCCCTATCAAGTATTCTTTCACTTTCCATATTTCAAACACTTCTTGGACATTCCTGGAATCTAGCACCTTCATCCTTGTCAGTTTGCCTTGAATATTTTCTTCAATCACATTCCATAACGCCTCCCAGGATCTTTTCACATTTTGAAACTGTCTCATATTTCTTTCCTGCCATATGAAGTAAACAGTTGCAGCAAAAACAATCTCTCACAATTAACCAAATATTTCTCTCATTTTCAAAAGTTCAATAAGCCCATAATCTCAAAAAACAAGCTTAAACAACCCCGCCTAACAAAACACAGTTTTGAGATACATAATTAGAAATAGTCAACCAAAAAGAGACAAAAGTATTGATGTTTTTAACGCACTTATGTTGGGTTTTTTTGGTGTGTGTTTTAATCATTTCAATTGTATCTCTATGTTGCAGGTGATGATAATATTAAGGAACGTGCATTGGGTCGGTTTAATGATATTGTTGGTGGGAGTATGGAGACTGTTCCTGGTGAAGCGAGTATTTTGATGCCGAGGAGGTTTAGGCAGTTTCAGGCGTGGAATGAATTGAAGAAGATATGGCAAGGGAATAAGAAGGTTAAAGGTTTTTTGATGGAGAAAGTTAGGGGTGGATATAGTGTGGCGATTGCGGGATATATTGCGTTTGTTCCATTTAGGCCATATGTTGAAAGGAGGAATTTGGGGAGTGATAAGTTTACGGTTGAGTCCATTAATTCTAAAAGGAAGAAGATTACTGTTTTTTGATTTGGAGTGGATTGGAGTGGTCCGGTTTTGTGTTTTAAGGTAATAAAATGGATATGTAGTTTATGAATGGTATTGATTATTGCATCAACCATTTGTATTTAACCAAATTTTATTGATGTTCATGTGTAGTTCTTTGATAGAAATCATATTTTGAGGAACTTTAACAAAGTTATATTGATAATCATGTGTTTGGCACTATTTCTGAAATTGACTACAGAGTATCTAGTTATTTGGGGTAAATAGATAGCTAGCCGTAGCTGAAGCGAAAATAGAATTTGCCAAAGACTGAAAGAGATAATTATTAGATCTTTATAAGCACATCAGAACAAATATCATTGGCAACGCATCTTATGCTTTTGTTATAGTGAAACTGATATAGAGTATCTAGTAATTAGGGATTAAGTAATTAGCTTAGAAGTAGCTCCAATCCTTTAAGAATCGCAATTTTCGCCAAGCACTTGAACATTGATCATTCGATTGTCACAGCTTTACTCTGTCAAAGCACCTTGTGATGGGAGATATATGATTTAAGTACTGCGTATGTGAGACTATCCTTTGATGAAGTACTATTTTGGAAATCCCTAAAGGGTTTGCTCCATAAAATATGGTTTCTATAAGTAAAGGGTGTGCTGTGTTAGAAAACAGCATGTAACATGTTATGTGTTTGTTCAGAAAATTAGTGTGAATTTGTTGCTTCAGAAAATTCATGAAACAGTTGCTGGTATGTAAAGTAGAGATGAAATACTGCTAACGCTTATGTTTGGTAGTCTGATCAATTGACATGTTCATTTGCATACAACATGGTTTTTTGATCAATAAGTGTATGTTTTTCTACATATGTGTTGCTCACTATAGTATTGAGCTGCAATAATATTTTGTCACCGGAACTATATCTGCAAAATGCTGTCTTTAGTGCGCTTGCTTTCAACAGGAAGCCTGAGGTATGCACTATTTGTACTGTCAGGCCCTTGGCTCTAAAACATGATGTGTTCAACTTAAGAGTTCTTGTAGCTTTATTGTTGAAAGGGAAAACTGCAAAAAGGGTACTGGTTAGACATGATGACAGAGTTGCTAATGATGAATTTCAGATTTTTTTTTTTTTTTTTTTTTTTTTTTTTTTTTTTTTTTTGTTTTGCTTTTAGGTAATGACAGTGTTCAAGCTTAAGCAAGGGTGTAAGTCAGCATACTGTCATGCTCTCTTTTAAGTAGCTATGTCTTGATTGATTCTTATCATTATAAATTCTTTGTTTTAGCTATACACCACTTTATTCATCATCACATTCTTTGACTAATACACATATAAGAATCTTAGAGATGTTAGTCTAGGCCAATTAACCTTATTGGATAGATCACAAAAAACATCCTACTATTCTTGTTAGTTGTTGCTGCTGAAAGATCTTAACTTTTACTTGAACTGGGGTACTAGATATTGGTGATTTTAAGTTGGAATTCTGGTGTATGTTTGTATTTGTGCTTGATCTATTGCCGAGCTAATATATAATTAATCGATCTACACCGAGCAAGAACCTGCACTTTATTAATCGATTGTTGAAAAGTGAAAGCGATTGTAGTAAACGGACACAACCCTGCTAAAATAGGTAGAGGGTCATAGTGGAGTTTTTACCACCCAAAAATTTCACATGTTAGCCACAATCGCAGGTTTGTAATCCAATTTCCCCGTGATTTGACCCACTACCGTGATGTACAATGACTAATTTGAGACCAGTGAAAAGATATGTTGATTCTCTGGAAGAAAATAAGAAATAGTTGGAGATGGCTTAAAAATACAATCTGTGCAGATAAGTAATGACTGCAAACTCAAGTTCCTATACATCTTTTCAAGTAAAACTAGTAATTCACAAACCCTGAAAGCATAATTAGCTTGATTATATACAGAAGACAAAATGGAATTTAGACAAAAATGAAAATAATTGTGTGCTTTTGAAACATAGTGAAAAACACATACCTGGGTCACTAAGGTTGATGTTATTTTTCAAGAAAACCATTCCAGGTTGGAGACATTCACTAGAAGTTGGTTGGTTCTCTTGAAAAATAGCTGAGCATCTTCCGCAGAAGGTTTCTTTAAGCAGGGCTATCAGGATCGTGTGACCAAAAATGTAAAACGTGGGTATCCAAACTCAGTGGAGTAGTTGTGTTTGATTCTATTGATCTTGCTTCCGCGTATGGCTCTTTGTTGAAGTTGATTTCTTTCCCATTTTCTTCTTGTTACACAACTTGACTTTTTTAAAGTTGTACCGTATGTTCTCTTTATTATCCATTTGTTTTCTCGCCTATATATCTGATATTTCCACATTGTGATATTGTCATGAAATTTGTCTTGATCTAATCAGGTTCGTTGCAGAATGAGACCTTTACCATAATTTTCTTTCTTTTCTTTGTAGTATTCGTTAGAACACGGTTACCATATAGACAAACAAGACATTAGCAAGCTCATTGTAAATTTCATCCGGAGCTAGTCCAAGATCATATTGATTGGCTCTCATGAGATACACAACTAAATAGATCTTAGCCTAAGTGTCGGAATGTGTGACCACAATATCCAAACCTTCGACATACGAAAGAAATTATTTGATGTATACTATATTCTGACTTGTTAGTCCAGCATTGAGCACTTGAGCTCCAACGAAAAACTGTGTCACAAATAATGTGTTGTTTAATAAACAATTTGTTGATAAGACAGTGAGCCCCTAACCATTTCGATATTGGCAACCAGTTGGATCGATCATAACTCTTTAGTCCTGCTGAGTGCTGACCAGCCGTGAGCAGTTGAGCTCAAACAAAAAAGTATTCCAAACAGATTGATGTTTAAGATTCGAAATGAAACAAGCATTTTGTTATTGACACCAAAAAGTTAAAAAGTGGTTGTTCATTTGAAGTGCCCAACTCGTTATCCTTCCACAATCGAAGGACGCAAAAAAAGTGGTTGTTCATTTGTTTCGGACCAGTTGGCAAGCGAGTCTGATGAGCTTAGGCTTGTTATCCTTCCAAACAGATTGATGTTTAAGATTCGAAATGAAACAAGCATTTTGTTATTGACACCAAAAAGTTAAAAAGTGGTTGTTCATTTGAAGTGCCCAACTCGTTAAATAAACAATTTGTTGATAAGACAGTGAGCCCCTAACCATTTCGATATTGGCAACCAGTTGGATCGATCATAACTCTTTAGTCCTGCTGAGTGCTGACCAGCCGTGAGCAGTTGAGCTCAAACAAAAAAGTATTCCAAACAGATTGATGTTTAAGATTCGAAATGAAACAAGCATTTTGTTATTGACACCAAAAAGTTAAAAAGTGGTTGTTCATTTGAAGTGCCCAACTCGTTATCCTTCCACAATCGAAGGACGCAAAAAAAGTGGTTGTTCATTTGTTTCGGACCAGTTGGCAAGCGAGTCTGATGAGCTTAGGCTTGTTATCCTTCCACTGTCGAAAGCGAGGGGTTATCGCAGCTCTGTGAAACCAGCCTAACGCATTGCCCCCTACTCTAGGGTCCAAGTGACCCAAGCCTTCGCTCAAGCCACATGAACCAACTATCGACTTGGAACGGGCAAGCCAGATACTGCACAAGCAGACCCAACCAGCTGGTCCAAGACAAAGTTCAACCACTTTGATACTCTCACTCGAGTTACAGGCAAGCGCTACCAAGCCCGGTAATGGATGGGCCTATTTAGTGTCGTTATAAACTAGTATAAGGTTTCTATTTTGGGCGATGTGGGAACAATAACCAATATTTCTAACATTAATTTTGTGTATTCATATGTTTTTTAATCGTTTCCAATACATTACTATCTCTGAATTAGATGTTTTCTAGTTTCTGCTCAACTTGGTAGTCCTGTTTTTATGAATAATAAACTGATAATTAAGTTTTAATAAAAGATAAATAAATACATTGTTGTAGCCACAAACTTGATCACCCATCTTTAATCTACTCTTGTATATAGCAATTACAATCTAGAATAAAACATACTTATGATTCTGTGAATTTGTAAGCCATTTTGTAATCTTTTCCATCACAATATCATTCTATATAAAGGTTATCAATTTATCATGTTTCGGTATTTAACATCTCATATCCATCTGATGTGCAACATTCAAAAGGTGACTCCCTCTTAACGGCTACACATTACCACCCTCAAATATAGGTAACTTTCTAATCTTGATGATCTCATACGCGTTATATAGGTAACTTTTTACATGTCAACTTTTATAATGTCGGAACTTGGAACTTTTCTTGTTATAAGAGGGCTGAGTATTCATGTATCTATACTATACACTAGAGTAATTCGTGATAGTGTTCCATTATATATCTTCTCATTTGGGTTAAGGTAAAGTGTCAAACCTTTGTTTATACTGATGAGTGGAACATATGACATATATAGTAAAGGATGCCTGCGCTTGAACTTAAATTATTTGGGAGCAAATGCATGCATATCATAAGTGGTCAATGTTATTACTATATATTGTGAAGACATCTTGAGGGTTGTCAAGAACTCACTTTGCTGGTATCCATATTTATGGCAAGGGATTGAATAGGATTCTTTGAACCATGTTTCACCATCACTTGCTAATCAAATATCCCTTAATTGGGACTATGTGCGATATGATGTATTCTTTGCTCCTAAGTATAATCCTAGGTTAGTTAGTTACATGTAAATGCTCATATTTTAGTAAAAGTCTAGCTTGCAATCATAAATATCTCTAGTTTGAAAACAATCGGCTCACATTATCTAATTAAAAGACCAAAGATTCCAGAAACATTTTATAGAGTTAAGTAAACATCAAGAGTAAAGCAGTCCCCAAACACATATGTACGTACTTCCTAAAACATTTATTTTTTGAACGACACCATTGAAGCTAATTACGGCGCGCTTTCATTTATATGGGTCGAATGATATGTGCTTGCAATGAAATGTTGATCAGTAAAAAAACCCTTGTCACCTTGTGTATTGGTGCTTCAACTTCCATGAAATAGCAACGAAATGCTGAAACTTGACTTCCATGAACTTGCAACGAAATTTTGAAACTTCAACTTCCTGAAATAGCAACAATCCTAATTTTGTACATCTTATGGTAACTTTTTCGCTATACTAATTTTTGGTGAGGGAAAGAAAATAAAGATATAAGATCATTTGAGGACCAAATATTTTTTACATACAAAGGGACTAATCTCCACCATTCATCTCTCCTCCATATTTATTTGATCTAATGGATGAGATTAATCACAACAATTTAAAAAACCCGCTTTCATCCTCTTTTTTCAAATATTAATATCTTTCAAACCGTTAATCGTTAATCGAAAAAAAATATACCGTTACGACGAGCATTTAATTATCTTTCTATAGATATGCATTGTGATATACTTTCGACAAAAAAAAAATTTTTCGTTTTTTTCACGTTTTTTTTCGTGGCCGAAAAAATCACATATGATATATCATATATGATATTACATATCATATATGATATGCAATATCATATATGATATATCATATATGATATGTAATATCATATATGATATATCACATATGATATTTTTCGGCCACGAAAAAAAACGTGAAAAAAACGAATTTTTTTTTTGTCGAAAGTATATCACAATGCATATCTATAGAAAGATAATTAAATGCTCATCGCGATGATATAATTATTTTCGCTTAACGATTAACGGTTTAAGAGATACTTAAATTATAAAAAATGGGTGAAATATTAAATGCTTTTAATCTCAACCATTGATTTCTTTTTAGATGGATGGTGGGGATGAGTCCTTTGGTATGTGAAGAATTTTTTGTTTTTTAAATAACTCAACTCGAAAATAAAAGATTGAAATTAAAGGTTTAGAAAGGTATTTCAAAGATTAAGTTTTAAGGGGAAAAAAAAACATTTTTGGTTTATATATAGCAGTTTGTTCTTAGTTAAGAAAAGTTACCTATTCATAAAATTGAAGGGTGATTCGTAAGTTAAAAAAAAAAAAAATTAATAATAATAATAAATAAATTAAAAGAAAAAAAAATTACGGAAGCCACTCTAGTATATCAGAGCCAGGTTTCGATCCTGGGACCTGTGGGTTATGGGCCCACCACGCTTCCGCTGCGCCACTCTGATTTGTTGATTATCCTTCTCCAATTATTTTATAAATAGTGAAACAAACACCCAGCGTTGACTTTAGTAGTAGTCAACATCATCATCTTCATATCTCTCACCCAACAGAGAGTCCCCAAAACAAAACACAAGATCAAAATCAAAATTTGGAAAACATTAATAAAGGGAAAGAATGAGACGAAGAGCAGGGATCGGTGGATTACAAAACGCAGCAGCTGCTAGGGTACCCTTGTATTTTTAATTTTATAAAAATTTGATTATGAATATTTGATGATGATGATTATATAGTTTATTTATTTATGTAACAGGATCAGTATCGATTACTAGGAGAAAATGTAGCGAAATTGAGAACTGACTTAATGAAAGAACAGCTTTCCACTTTTCGTTCCCAGTTAGAAGACTTCGCTCGTAAACACAAGGTTTTTTTCCATATCCTTTTTAATACTCCACTAGTTAGTTTATTCATGTTGTATAAATAGTTTGTAAGATAAAAACAAAATGCTACTAATAATGTGTTCTACTATTGTTTATCTGCATATTGCGGTTTTTGCGATTTCCTAATGCTGTTAGGCATTTTTTAGGCTTATTTCAACCAGCTTTTTAAATTAAGTGGTTTAGGTGTTGTGTTTTGACATTGCATAAGAAGCTAATAATAAGTTGTTCATTTTATCATTCGTATCACTCCCCGCACTTCCAATTGACCGGTCATGGAGTGCTTTGACGAACTAGGTCATGGTGGCTTGGTCCTTGGGGATTGGGGAAGGGTCAGTCGGTGGGGTGACACTTTCCATACCGATGTGACCCTTTTCAGGATACAACTTATTCTTTTTATTTTCAAGCATAAGTTGATTAAATAAGCTGGTCCGTGACAACTTTCATAGGCAGCTTAGATAGGTGGATAAGCCGAAGCAATTTTGTGCTGTTCAAACTCTCAAAAATGCTTATCAGTTGTACCAAAACGAAATAAGTTTTTAAGTTTTTTTTAATTAGCTTAAACACCCCGTTATTCAAACGTCTTAGCTGATTTGAATTGTGTTATCTCTTAAATGTTGAATTTCCAAACGCTTAAACAACTGCCTACCTGATTACCGCATTTTGTTACAGCTGATTATTTCTAAACAGCAGTCAGGTTTGTAATTGCATAACTGTGATGATATAAAGCAAATTTCTGAATTATTTGATATTCATACTTTCTTATGCTAAGTGCAGAATGATATTCGCAAGAACCCTGCTTTCAGATCACAGTTTCATGAGATGTGTGCTAAAGTTGGAGTAGATCCACTAGCGTCAAATAAAGGTTTCTGGGCCGAGCTATTAGGGATTGGTGATTTCTATTATGAACTTGGTAGGTACTTTTTATTACTTCTAGTGAATCTGCTTTAAAGGGTGTTTGGTGTTGCTATTTGTAAGCGATTACCTGAGTACAAGTCGCAAATAAGCAGTTTCTAGTGTTTTGAATGTACCGAAACTGATTCAAATTATCTGATCTACTAAAGGGTCAAAACACTTGAACAACTGATTCTCACAACTTTAAACAGCAGCAGAACACCCAACCACTCTCTTGCACCCTTTTTTATCACGGATGCTTATCTGATCTTGATTATTCCATATCACATACTTGCTTACAAAATGCAATACCAAACACCCTCTAAGACGTGACCGTTGATATTTATGCATTATTGTTAATCTTGTTAAACCAAATATACAACTATCTTTTGGGTTTATTTGAAGATGAACATTTGATTTCTGACTTGAGTTCTAAAGTTCTCACAGTTCATTTCATCAATATTCTTCAACATGTAAACAAATAAACGAATATTGCTTGTCAGGGGTGCAAATTGTTGATATATGCTTAGCCACTAGACCCCATAACGGGGGTTTGATCAATTTGGAGGAACTCTGCAAGGTTCTTAGTCAGAGACGTAAGGGTGCTCGTGAGGCAATTTCTGAAGATGATTGTTTGCGTGCAATTGGTAAACTGAAGGTACTGTGTTTGTATGTATAAACGTCACTAGAAAATTATCAAAAGAATGTTGTCAATTTCATCGTCATGGATTTTTTTTAAAGAAGTCAATAACATCAGCACAGTTATTCAGGTGTTAGGGAGTGGTTTTGAAGTGATAACTGTTGGTAAAAGAAAGCTTGTTCGGTCTGTCCCGACTGAATTGAAGAAAGATCACAATGAAATTCTAGAGCTGTCCCAGGTTAGCTTTATTACTTCCAAATCTATTCCCTCTACTCCTGCTTTCTTGTGCCATCAAAAGGAATTTAAAAAAATATATATATTACTGTTATTTAATGCTTTTGTAAGGAAAATGATACCTTAAATATTACATACGTCACACTTAGGTACATAGATGCCATGGTTTCCTTATGATTTAGTTCATATTTTAGTTAGTTTAGGAAAATTTATGTTTGAAATTTCACATTACCAAAATGTAGGTCATTGTTGTTGGCTAGTTCTATGGCAATTGCTGGTAGCATGATCTAAATATCTAAATCATACCGCATAAGTAGCTATCACCAGTGACGTCTTGATTTGTGTGATCATTTGAAAATTTATGATCAAGTACTTCTTGCTGACGAAGTATACGACTTCTTCCTTTTTAGGCTCAAGGTTTTGTGACAGTTGAAGAAGTAGAGAGACGTCTATCGTGGTCCACTGGTCGTGCCACTGATGCCCTTGAAACTTTATTAGATGTGAGCATTCACTTTCATTAATATTCTTGTTTCCTTTTCACTATTCCGTTAGAAATTCGAGGTCTCAGAGAATTCTATTTATGTCTACAGGAGGGCCTTGCGATGATTGATGATGGACATAGAGATGGGAAACGCCGTTATTGGTTCCCTTGTGTGTCTTCAATCTCTTCCTTTGTGGCATCTTAGAATCTTTGATTTTCTCCACTTCTTTAGCGTTCCAAGCGTTTTTCCATCTGAATGCTGAGAGGTCAGTTTTTGAAAGAAAAGAGAAGACCAACTGTGTATCTTTGTATGTGTTTCATGATTTGAGAATATTGAATGTACAATAACCAAGTATCTTTTTGTATTTTTAGTGTTTGTTAATCCTCAGTGAGAAACTCCTTCCTGAATAATTAATGGAAAATCCAGTTAACCCCATGTTTTTTATTGCAAAAACAGAAGGAACATATGAATTTGTTCAAGCAAAGGGTGTTTGGAATTCTTCAGTCAAACTACTTATGTGTTAAAAAATAAGCAACTTCAGATAACAGCTATAACAAAATGCCGTAGTGAGATAAGCAGCTGATTGAGTGTTTGGCAATTCTACTTAGTTACCGAATTAAGTTTTAACATTAATTATATTAAATAAGAAGTTTGAGTGTTTGTCTTTCATATATCGTTACCTTTTGTGTTTGTCTTTTGCCTGTGCCAAAGTGTGATTTTCCAGGGCTTTGGAGTTGGATAGATCTACTGTGAAGGTAAAAGTCATTCTACTTGATTCTAACTCTGAAATGGATTACAAGCTTTAGAAACTGAAGACGATCGATGCTTTTATATACTTGTATTCCAAAATGTTAAGAGCTTTATAGGTACAATGCGTATCTTTATATGATCTAGTGCAGAACTACAGTTTATGTGTAGGATGTGGGCATGTGGCTCGCCACATTTTTTTAAATGGGACATCCCAAACAAGGCATTATTCATTTTAGTGTGTGTTTGGATTAGCTTGTTTTATGGGCTTATTTAGGTTTGGAAAAACAAATAAGCTCAATTTTTAGACTGTCAACTTGAGCTCGCTTATTTAAATTGATAAGCTAATTAGCCCTAAAAAGTGAGCTTATTGGTTTTTCCAATTTCAAGTAAGCCCATAATATGAGCTAATCCAAATACCCCCCATATAGTTTTTGATTAATAACTGTGTAGCTTTCTAATGTAATATTAGGTGGTGTATGGTTGAAGGATAAAAGGTTGTTAGGTATGGGTTGAACTGGGAATGAAACCCACGTATTTAGGCTTTTATCGGATACATCTAGGGTGCTTCTATTAATGTATCAAACCCATATAGTAAATTCAGGTCTTGCCTCTATGTCGTGCATGTAACTCGCAACAGCTTCATTTTTGTTTTTGTAGGAATTTCAATATGCGTATGTATTGTTCTTGGTGTATCATACTGATGCCTTTAGACCGTTTGTTGGTATGATTGGAGAAAAAGGTGAAGATGTAGATTACGTCTAAAATCTCAAATAGCAGCAAACTAAAGAGTGAAAGGAACATATAAACATGTCACCATATTTTTAGACAATCGTAAGGATGTCATGTTTGATTCGGTTTATAGTCTATTAAGGGAAATTCTTGATTCTAATGTGTTTGGGTTGTTTAGCGAGGTACCTTAAACCGGTGTAATAAGGTGTGGTGGTCGTGTTCCACATTTTAATACACTCTCACTACCAAACCAACCACAATACACTCGAATACACACAAAATCCCTGATCCGTGGAGTTCAATGTAGCCATACTTGATACAAAGGTAGAAGAACAAATAAGAATCATGACTGTATAAATAATGCCAAATACTCCTTAAGTTTCACTAAAAAGAAAGTTGATTTGTATTTCAAATGTGTTTCACGAGTTGGGATCAAATAAAAAGTAAAATTAAAATGAGAATGGTGGAAAGAAACTATAATCACACTTTCAAATGCATTCACAAAAATAGATGCATCTTCTTTTAAATTTTTCTCTTTAATTTAAAATGTACGGCTAGAAATCCTTCCCACTATCCTTATTGTAATTTTTTTTTCTCATTGGATCTCTTGCATCTCTTTCATGTGTTTTGCTTAAATACCTCCCTAATATTTTGTAGTTTAGTACTTTAGTTTACTAAAATCGGACTGTATAAAAATTACTATAAATAGCTAAACATTTCTATGAAACGAGATAGAAGTGTTTTCAAAACTTAACACAAGTCCACATAAGTTAAAAATTACTTCATATTTCAACATGTCACGAAAGTTATAAAGTGGCATCTATAGATTTGAATGTAGATTTGAATTATTAGTTAAAAACTTAAAACTTTCTTACTACTCCAAGCCTATGACTAAAAATAGTAATATTTAATACAAATAAAAATTGAAGATTTTTAGTTCGTGTGTATGTCAATGATTAATACAAGAATTGAAATATTTAAGGAAAGGCTGCTTGACAATGACATTTTGGGATATGCTTTCGTGTGCTATTTCATTACCAAGTAATTGGAGTTCTCGTTCTTTTTGGCTTTTCCTTATCTTGTTTAGTTTTCATAAGTTTACCAAATGTTTCAAACTCATTGATAACTTTCATTTTGCCCCTTGATAAACGAAGACCGATAATCTAGTAGTCCTTAACTTCTACTAAAAGGACCTTATTAGGACCTTGTTTCTCAAAGACTCGATTCATTTACAATATACTATAACGCTTTTAGTGTAATAATGTCATTGACAAATGATCATGGAAAAGTAGTTAGGTTGCTACATCTTATTCCTCGAATGTGTTTTAACAAAGCTTTTGTCGTATATAACATGATTGTTGTATAAAAAATGACATCAAGATAGACTTTAAGGATAGTCACAAGGTGTTTTGGAAACTCAATGATTATAACTAAAGAAGAAGAAGAAGAACATCTAATTAAACTTGAATAAGATTAGCAAATTACTATTTGTTGGTATAAAAAGGAAAGGATTTGCTAACTTGTGTTTACTTGCACCTTTGAATGTGTAAATAAACGATAAGTTTAAGGTGGTGTTTATTTGTGACTTAATTAATATGAAAAAAAATGACTTCATTAAGTTATATTAAAATTGTTTGTTTGTGACTTAATAGAAAAAGATGACTTAAAATATTAAGTAATAAAACTGAGGGTGTCTGTATTAAGCCATCTCTTAATTAGGCATGACTTAATAGAAAATTTTAACAAACAAGCCCTTAGTCATGTATTAAATGAAAATCACATCTAGTATATTTTAATTAATGCTTATGACGTACATTATTTAAATGCTTTTTTTTAAGGCAATTTATTACTCTCTACATCTCTAAATTATCGTCCCATGAAAATAAAATAAAAAATAAAAAAAAAAATAATTGTTATTGCTTTCTTTTTTTTACCTTTTACAAAATGACAGTTTTTTCCTTAATTAGTTAATTATTGCATTTTATAAAATTGGTAAATATAATTTCAAGTAAGTGTAATGCTATAATCTAGATCAAATTTCTTTATCTATTTTTAGCATTGAACAATTAATTTGGAGCATTTCAAACAAGAAAAAGTGGACAATAATTTTAGAAAGAAAGGAGTACTCACTTATACAACATATCTCACACATAATATCTCATAAATTTCTCTAACAAAACTTGAACTACAACTTATTTAAAAGACATTCAGTGAGCAGTTAGCAAATCCTAAAAAATTGCAAAATAAAATGACATCTTAACAATTGTAGGAATAATTCAATTTTCGAAGTTAAATGGCCTATTTACAATTTTGGCATAAGGCCACCAAATTTCACTACATAGCTCTGATCAACTTGAGGATGTTTTGTTATCATTACTAGATTTCAATTCTTAAAAAAACGTGTGACTTGTTCGTTTACAAGGCATTTTTCATCTAACTCGTTTGAGGCATCACAAATCTCATTACTGGCCCTTGCTGAGCAAATCCACTTGAAACCGACCCGAACTGACAAATCGACCGAAACTGGACCGAACCGAACCGAACCAATCTTTTTCGGTTAAGTTTCGCTTTTGTATATTTATTTTGGTTTTTTGTCGGTTTCGGTTCGATTCGGTTTTTGTCGGTTTTTTCTGTTCGAAACTCGACCCGAACCGAGTTATTCGGTTTTGATATCTATTTCTTGGTTTGATTCTTTGTTTGAGTTTTTTCATTTTTCAATTTTCAGATATGGTCGGTTTTTGTCGGTTCGGGTCGGGTTTGGCCGGATGCTCGCCCGTCATGTTTAGGGCAAACATGTCTACCAACCAACCAAATCAATCCAAGATTCTTGTCATGCACTTTGAGCACATCCTAAACTTCAGGGGTTTTCTATCAATAAAAACCAAAACCAAAGTACAAACAACAAAAAACAAATAGTAATAAATATTCAACCGCTATTTGTTTGCATCTACAATCCATCATCCACCCATCAAATATGAAACCCAAACATTCATCATCATCATCGTCCTTTTTTCTATCAATAATAACACTACTCATCATCACCTTTATATACATTCCAAAAGTAGAAGGTTTCAAAGCACCAGTTGACCCACAAGACATACTCCCACTTTTGCCCAGACAAATTTCATGGCCTATTCTGACTTCGCTTCGAAGCGCTGCCGATTTGCTTCCGAGCTTTGTGGGCGCCGCTTCGATAGCGAATAATTCGGGTTTGACTTGGAAAGGCTCTTGTTTTTATGAAAATAGTGCTTGGTTGGAATTGCATAATAAAACTGGGACTCAGTTTGGTGGTGGCACTCTTCATATTAAGGTTTTTAAATCTTTATTTTTTTTGTTTTGTCTTATGAACCGGCTTATGGGTTATGGCTTATTTGGTTTTGGGCTTATGTTTCGTAAGCTCACTTTTTTGTGGCTTATTTTGAAACTTTTCGGCTTATATAAAAGTTTCAAAATAAGCCACTAAAAAGTGAGCTTATGAAACATAAGCCCAAAACCAAATAAGCCATAAGCCGAAACAAACACCCCCTAAGTTGTTGGCATTGTTAGTTTTACGGTTTGTCCTAGATATAGAGCTAAGGGCTATGTTTTAAGGTTTATTGTTTTTCGGTTGTTATTAGTGTAGTTGGTTTACGGCTCGAGTTATCTTAGCAAGGAAAGATGGGTAGGTTTGTTTTGAGATTGTTTATTCAAACTCCGTATCAATATACTCTTAATGTCCACCGACAAAAAACACACGGTTTAAGCTTTCTCTTTCTTATTTTTTGAAGAATGAACAATTTTACCCGTAGCTAATTAATTGATAACTTCTCTAATGCTTGTAATAATAACCTCAAGTGAGGGTAATGTGGTAAACACTATCTAAATTCCCTATCTATTTTTTGAAGTGGACAATTAATTTGGGACAACCCGAAAATAAAATGTGGACAATAAATTTGGGACGGATGGAGTGTTGTCATTTTGTTTATAGAGATTACCGCAAGTTTGCGACTAATTTGTTTTAGGGCAAATAGCACAAGAAAGTATTACAATTTGTGTAACTTTATTTCTCAATTAAAAGTTTCGAAGTTGAAAAATTGTGCAAATTAAGGTTTTCTTTAACTTTTTGAATAAGGTTACCCTTCATAATGTTAGCCTAAGTAACCACAAAATCCCCAACAATGATAATACATCACATTAATAAAGTAGAGTACCGTTTTGGCTTTTTATTCCATATGCCCATTGTTTACATAAGCTAGTTATTTAGTACCATATCAGATACCTGCATATGCTGTACATTAGCCATTAGATATGGATGTTTGTTAAACTAGTACATAAAAGAAATGACTAAAAGGGCATAAATAAGCATAAAGTTGTTTTGGGTGGTGTTAAGAAAACAGTGCTGACAAGTGACAACATATGAGGTTTAGTAAACAGAGTAGATTGCTCAGATGTATCCTAGAAAACCTTGTACAAATTATTGAGGATGATCAAACCTGTAACTGCCTGGAATGTAAGGCGCCTTTCCACATCACTCATGAATCATGAATAATGCGTTTGAGGTTGGTTATAAGGAAATCCATAACTATTCGACTGATATATAGCAGCTTGGCGGTGACAAACACTTCCAAGTAATAATCGGTTGTAGACTACTACTGTACATATACTTCCGCTGTTTTTAAGTAAAATAAATTACATTTCACTCATTCATCCTTACTCTAATTTGGAAGTTATATGTCCTTTGGAATCTTCAAGGTGATCAAGTTGAACTTATTAAGCGTTTCAAAATATTAAACCTGTGGAACTTGGAGAAAATTAGACACTTTCACTTACAGAATTAGAAAGTTGAACAGCTAGAAATTTAAAACTCACAAGTGATTAAAACCTTATTACACCTGCCTATAAACCAGTACTTCAAGCAAGTCTGATTTTAGGTATTTAAAGGGCTTTATGTACCCGTGACATTAAGTTTTAAATACTATTTGGTGCAGCAAGTGGTATTTTTTGGATAATAAAACTTGAACATCAAATGAACATAATTTAAAGTTTATAACAACAACAAATTTGTCTACCAAACATGCAATTGCAAGGTGTCGTACACAACCTCACGTGCATATTGTAAAAAGAAAAAGTGAATAACTTTGTTTATTGTAGTTTAGCTGCTGAAAAGAATTCTTATAGTAGTGCATACCCAAATTCATGTTCTGTTCTTTTTTTAGGTAAGCAATGCACACAGTTGGACATGTATGGATATTTATGTTTTTGCTACTCCATATCGTGTGACATGGGACTATTATTTTATATCCCGTGAGCATACGCTTGAGTTCGATGAGTGGTCAGGGAAAGCTGAGTATGAATATGTAAGTTAACAAATTTTCTTCTTATTAATGGGGTGTTTGGGTAAAGTTATGGTATATTGTGTAATCAAACCACAGTAAGCTAAAAAAAAAGAGGTTTTGGTAAAGCATTTCTTGCCAGCTTATTAAGTAATAACTAAATAAGTGAGGAAAAAAGAGTCAAAGTAGCTTAAGCTTTTCAAGGATGCATAAGCCTTAAGCTTAAGCTTAAGCTTACCTAAACACCCCTAACAATTTTGGTGCGCGGATTGGTTCTAATTTTTCCCTTGTTCGTAAAAGGTAAAACGTAAGGGCGTTGCCATTTTCCTAATGCAAGCTGGGATGATAGGGACCCTAGAAGCGTTGTGGGAGGTATTTCCCCTGTTTTCAAATACCGGATGGGGCGAGAATTCTAATCTTGCTTTTCTTACAAAACATATGGGAGCTAACTTTGAAGCACGTCCTGAGCCGTGGGTTACAAATATTACTGTTGATGATATACATTCTGGAGACTTTCTTGCAATATCAAAAATTCGTGGTAGATGGGGTGGATTCGAGACTCTTGAGAAATGGGTATCTGGGGCATATGCTGGTCATTCCGCTGTTTGCTTGAGGGATCCGCAAGGAAAACTATGGGTCGGGGAATCTGGACATGAAGATGAAGAGGTAATGTTGCTTAGTAAGTTAAGTGTTTTTTGATTTTATATGCATAAATACCAACTTACTTTTTCATTTGTCACATGTTAGCAATTGTTTTGTCGGTAAACTTAAAATTTGTCGTAAAACTTAACATCATATATAAATCTAATATTTAATATATAAATTTAACTTTTTTAATATAAAAATGATCAGTTGAGTCGGTTTTTAGCTCCTTACCACAAAATGATCCAGGTGTGAGGCATCTATTAATGACTCAGAAGTACTTAAAATAGTACAATAAATAAAATGAGACAAATACTTCGGTATTTTATGTAAAGGACCCTAGCTAATATTAATACATCAGTCGTTTGACCAGTTATCCAATCTGTCCAGTTTGCCACCTCTATATTTATATCGATGTAAGCTTCTGATATTGACTACTAGTTATCTGCATTTTGATTATAGGGTCAAGATGTTATTGCTCTGTTGCCTTGGGATGAGTGGTGGAACTTTGAGTTAACAGAAGATGATGCTAATCCTCATATTGCTCTACTTCCTTTGCATCCTGATCTTCGAGCTAAATTTAACGAGACTGCTGCATGGGAGTATGCCCAAAGCATGATTGGCTTACCATACGGTTATCACAATTTGATATTTAGCTGGATAGACACTATCAGTGATAATTACCCTCCACCATTGGATGCTAATCTGGTACTGCTTCATTTTAGATTTTGAACTTTGGATTCCTTAACCCATAACTTAGTTTTTTTTATCCGATTTTGGTTTTTAAGTGTTCTAATGTTTCTTGATAATGGTACAGGTTGCATCTGTTATGACCGTGTGGAATCAAATGCAGCCTGCATATGCTGCTAACATGTGGAATGAAGCCTTGAATAAGCGGCTTGGTACTGAGGTCTGTTTTACTTTTTCTTGAATCTGACATGTTCTTTCGAGTGATAATTATAAATCTAGAGACGGAAAAATGGTTGGGAAACGGGTCAAAATCAATTTGGATAAACAATGGTTCTTTTATGGGCAATGGGGCAAAGTGGATTTGGATAACAATGGTTCTTTTAGGGTTGGGTTGAGTTTGGTTGATCGCCAGGTGCCAATACTTTCCCCTATAAATTTATAAGCTTTTGTATGTAATCTGCGTATTAAATATAATTTCACAAATTACAAACTACCAGTATTTTTTTTAAAACTAATAATCAATTCTTTTAAGTAAAACGGCTCAGGAGGTTGCGAGTATTTGAATAGAATGCGGGAGATCTTCAACCCATTTGACCCGTTTTCTTTTAGTTTAATATTTAAAACCGTTTTATGTCTCAATTCAAATCACTTTGGGTAAATCCTTGAAAGACTTTCGATTTAATTATATTAATGTGGTTTATCTTGATGTTGGTCTATCTTATTTCACAGGGGCTCGAGCTTCCAGATATTTTAGTCGAAGTTGAAAGACGTGGTTCATCTTTTGCTGAATTGCTGACCATACCGGAACAGGATGACTGGGTATACGCTGATGGAAAGTCTACTTCTTGTGTTGCTTTCGTCCTAGAAATGTACAAGGAAGCAGGACTATTTGGAGATCTCTCAGACGAAATTCAAGTTACTGAATTCACTGTGAGTCTGTTACCACTCGATCATAATTTATATACATGTATGTGTATGTTTGTATGTTTATCTTAACTTTTCAAGCTATATACAGATAAAGGATGCTTACACGCTTAACTTCTATGAAAACAATTCTAGTCGCCTGCCAAAGTGGTGTAATGAAGGAGACACGGTTGAGCTTCCATTTTGTCAAATCAAAGGAAAGTATCGAATGGAATTACCTGGATACAATACCATTGAACCGTACTCTCATATGACCGAACATTGCCCGTCACTGCCCCCAGACTATTCAAGGCCCGATTACTGCTGAAGCTACAGATTTGTTCTCCAGGGCTAGGACCAACTTCTTTTATCCATTTTAGCTTGTAAATGATAAAAAAATCCTACTTACAACAGTGGAACATGTCTTCATGTTGCTTGTAAGTTGGAGTAGAGTAGACAAAAGTAACCGTTTGTATATATTTGATTCTGTCTATAACAAGTAGTGGATTGTTTATTGTAATTCTGCTACTTGAGAGACGGATACGTTTGTAATGAATTTTATGTTTCGGTATCGATCTTTTATACCTTGGAAATTTGGAATATTATGAAACATTACTACTATGATGTTGAAAGTTTATATCAAGCAAGAGTAAAATTTACTTTTACTTTAAAACCAGTATGTGAACCCAGAAGCACAACAATTCCAGTTACAAGAAAACATCACCATATCAGGTATACACAACAACGACCGAGAATACATGAACATTACAGATACTAAGTTTAGAATCAAATTGAAGGCGTCTTCATTCAGTTTTGGCTGGAAAATGGTTGCCTCCAGTGACAATCTTGTATAGATAAAATGCTGTCATCACTCCACTGCAACAGATATAAAACACAGCACTTAGTCCACTTGAAACCAATAAATACGAAGGAAATTAAACAGTGAACGTGTTGTTTAAAATTATTACAAGTACAACTGTACAAGGATGTAACAGAACAGGTGTAAGCCCACTATTACAGCGACGTTCGAGCAGATTCCATATATATAAATTTATTTAAATGGTAAATTTTCAAATCATGTACCTGATACCGGCAACAACACCAGCAGGCATTATCTTGGAAGTTTCGGCAAATCTTTGTCCCATAACCCATGTGAGAGTAGCAGCAATAACTGATTTCAATAAATCACCAAAGAGATAATAAAATAGCATGTCAATACAGTATCTTTTACGATAATGCTTTTTACTCTGCTAATATTATGCATAGAAACAGACGAAACACAGACTGCTATTTGAAGATTGACAGACACATAACTACATGGAAATGAGTTACGCAATAGACTCGTTCTTGGAAAAATGATCTGGAAAAAAGACCACTTCAAAATGCCATAACTTTTTTTACCCGAGTGGAGTTACAGACCTGTCATTGTCATATAGCAACAGAAAGCCAATGTTTGGTTTTTTGGTCTTGAACTAATGTTTTAGTGTAGTCTCATTTATCAGGTATATCAGGTGAAGTTAGTAACCTTCTACATTTCTTTTTCAGGTAAGAATTATAAGCTATCTTGAGCCAACTTTGAACCTTTGCCAAAAAGAAACCTTCCATATCTTTGTGACTTTGATAATTCATTGATAGATAATGTGTGCTAACCTATATAGTGTTGTGCAATACGGTCAAACACCCTAATGTTATACTAATTATAGCAAGCGGAAACTTAAAGCCCCTATTTGATCAAATAACAATTATAATGTGCCCAAATTAGGCGTAACCATACACATGACCCCCTAAAAGATATCTCCACTTTTTGGGATTTTACTATTTCAGGTGGAGTATATATTTGCTTATCAAAATTCAAAACTGCTTATGCTTAGTGGAATAATCAAATAAACTGCTGGAACAAGCAACTCCTAAAAAACAACTATCCAAAACTGCTTATTCACCCTCAAATAGTCATGTAACAAGGTGTTTAGGATTGCTTATTTAAACCTCAAAACATAAGCAGGTCGGTTTTATCTGCTTATTACTTAAACTAAGCATATGTGCACACAAAATTAACTATCCCAACCACCCTCTTAAACTAAGGGGGTGTTTAAGTTAGCTTATTTTCACGGCTTATCAGCTTATTGAGATTTTGAAAATCCAATAAGCCCACTTTTCCTATTCAAGTTGATAAACTCATAAGCAGATATGCCATGAAAAAAAGCTAATCCAAACAACCAATTAACTGCTTATCTGCTGCATCATCAAAAGACAATAATCAGCTAAAAATAATATCAGATCCAGCAGCTTATAAGAAAAAGAAAAATAAGCACATACCAGTTTCAAGAAGCAAGCCAAACCATGAATTCTTCCTTTTATGAAAAGCAGATAAAGTCAAATAAGAAGCAAGAAAAAGCAATAATCCAGTGCCCACACCGCCAGCTAAAGACGTCGTACTACCTTTCCGTACAAACCCAATTATCCCACCACAAAACACTATCATTCCATATGGGATTGTGAAGCAAAAATCATGCATTTTTTTTATGGGGTTTTTAGTGATCAAGATTGGAAATGTGAAACGGGTTTGATTTGAAGTGTATGAGATTTTATAAAAAAAAAAATTTAATGTTTTGTTGGGTCAATGGTTTTGGTTTGTGTTTGTTGGTTAATTAAAGTACCAATTTTTTTTTGACGAAATTGCCCCTTCATATACTAGAGGTGTTTAGGTCGGTTCAACCCTGTTTTCTTTTTTTAATACCTTCTGCATGACCAAGTTAGTGTAATAAGACGACCACGGTTGCTATAAAAAAACATATCTCACTTAAACACAAATATACCATATAAAAACAATTTAATAAACAAACATTCACAAACAATTTAATATATAATTTTCATTTCTCGCATTATCAGTTGCATATTTTTGATTGTCCCAAAATACTTGTCCACTTCTATATTCCAACCAATTAAAAGATTTAGTGGAGAGAGATATATTTGATTGGTTAATAGAGTAGTTAGTAGAATTTTATTAAACTTTATGCAAAATGGAAGTGGACTTATAATTTGGGACGGATGTAGTAATAAACAAACATTCACAAACAATATAATATATAATTTTCATTTCTCGTAACATGGGCTGATTTTACCAAGTCAATGATGATTTAGGTTGGTTGGGGGTAATATGGTCTATTTAAGTAGTGCGTGTGGACACCACCTCCACGAAAGGATTAGTACTCTTAAAATAGAAACTTCTGTATTAGGTGAAAATGCCCACGTAAAGAAAAGTCGTCTCAAGTTTTCAAAATGATTCACATAATTGGTCCCTAAACTATTCTACATTTCCACTAAAGAAGGGATCAGTTTGGAGCACGAAATGCTTTTCATATCCAGGTCAGATAGCACGATAAGGCAGTTACACTCCATCTGACATTCCGGTTCAAATACTGGTGAGATAGACAACCTCATGTCATGCGACCTTGCCTAAGTGCTCATACATGAAAACTTTCACTTTGCTCCTGCGAAGATAATTATATCAGTAGACCCACAAAGTATAATATAATCAACCCAAACATTTACAGGAATATGAGTTCGAGCTTTATGTTGTACTTTACAGCTTGGCGAAGCAAGCCTAGCAATCCAATAGCAACTATAGATCTCAAGAACCTTTAAGTCGCTTAAGTTACAAATCTTGATTTTATGACATGCCCCAATCAAATCTTGGTACACAATGTTCATTCATGCTAGCATTATCCATGGGAAAGAGATGTAATCCTCCAAACTCTCAGGCAAAAATGAGTCAAAAATGAGCAAAACAGAATACATTCCTTATTCAAACTCCAGAATGTAACTGACAATCAATAGGTTACCTCCCAAATATAGATAGATTAACAAAAACGAAACAAAAGTCACTTCAATCACAGGTATTTATGAAATTCATAAGTTCAAATTACCAACCGTGGTACATATAGATCAAACTCTAAAATAGGAAAAATGGGTACACAAAATCCAAAACCTTCTGCTAGTTCTGAAACTACAAAAGTACAAGCCCAAGCTCCGATGGTCTTAAGATATGCTTGAGTCTATAATTATACAGATAGTAGTGAAGCTTACCACCACCTGGCCCGTACTTCAGCTCCTTCAAGAAAGTTTCGTTATGCATTAGATCCAATACATTAAAAACATCAAAATTCTTCTGTTTTGCCACAATATGAGCATCATTCATCAGCTGAAGCAAAGGAGTCTTGGTGGCGACATTATAGTAGGAATAAGCCGCCCTCAAGGTTGAGTGAGTCGGGTGGCCAAGAATAGACGATGGCAGAGTGTAGAAACTGCAGAAATCAGTGATCTCGTGAGTCTCTGGGCTTTCAATCACAAAACTGTCAACAACGCCCTCCTTTGGAAGAATCCAATGTTCCACGTCACATTCATCAAGATCAGGTGCAACCACAAACTGCAACAGGTAAGTTCTAACCAGTCGGGTCACTGCAGGAACATCACGAAGCTCCATTTTTCTAAAACCAGGTGTAACAGTCGAATCAGGTAACTTATAAAGCTTCAAGGTCCTACTCATAGTCATCCTAGGTCCAAGCCTAGAGAACCCGACATCAATAAGCTTCTTGGGGTTCAAAGATCGGTGCCAATATTGGCAAGAAGTTATTGGGGTGGGAAGAACGACCCCAGCTGTATAAGCAGCTTGCCAGATATTTTCCAAGTGAACTCTCCTGGTGACTTCTTTAATCATGACAGGCGCCAATCTTTTTGACCGAAGCTTCTTATGAACACACAAGAAATTAACCTCTGCCATGCTAACGACATCACTGCGAACCCTAATTTTTGCAGGGATCCCGGTTATAAAAGCCACAAGCTTTTTTGAAGTCTTGACACGAACCCCAATATGCCAGCTCTTGTAGTAGCCTGGAGGGTGTAGGGCCCACCTGAGAAACTCTTTAGAGTAATTAAACCTGAACATGTTTTCATCATCCTCCACATAATTATTTGTTAGGAGGTTATAAACCTCAGCACAAGTCTCCTCAGAGCCCATATCGCAAGTGACCCATTCATAAGGACCCGGAAGATTATAAGGCTCTTGTTTGACTTCAGAGATAGGTGTTGGAGGTTCAATCACGCCTTCCGGCAAGGTAGTGTCACGTAAATCCTTAAACTGACCCACGGGTTGTGTTTCCCAAAACTTGTGCCTTTGTGAAAGAGTGAGTGTTTCTTCAACCTCTCTTGCTAACTCGTCGGCTGATGAATCGTTGTTAACAATCTCCAAAGATGGAGAGATTTGATCTTTGGTATCATCTGAACCATTGTCTGCCATTGCCAACCTGACCCTACATACAATCGCAAATTGAATTCATAATAAAACCAAAATTGTACAGCCTAAGCCTAGACGATAATTGTAAAGCATTAAGATCTTCACTTTTTAAAAAATGTCGCCCAGTAGGCCAATACTAATGTCCGGTTAATCTAGGACATGCAATGCTATTTAGATCATGTTATAGATTGAAGATGGGAGAGATAACACATAATTTGGTCAGGTTATATAAGAAAAGTGAAGGCAAATCAGAAACGAACAAGATTGTAGAAAACTTATTAACCAATAGTATGATTAGTATCTGTTTCACAGTGCGGTATGCAACTAGTTGTCTAGTTCTACAAGAAGAAAAGGAACATTCAAATTTGACGTCCCCAAGAATCCAAGATGAAAAAGAAAATTCAACTTTGAAATTTTAAGTCACGCCTAAATTTATTGCACATGAACTCATGACTTTTCTTTTTCTTGGTATATGCGGTTTGAAGATCAATTATAGATTAACCTATTTAACCACAAAACCTACCTATAAAAATTGACATCATATCATACTCTACTTAACTTGGTAAAGACTTCCCTTTTAAGAAGGTTGGCGTAGCCACTTCAAGGCTGTTTGCACCTAGCAGGAATTATACTTGAGACCTCTAGGCCACCCTTGCCTGGTTAATAACATGTTCAACTCTATTTAACCACTAAAAATACCAATAAAAGGTGGCGCGAACATACATCATTTTACATACTAATCAATCATCTTACACAACTGTACATAAATAATTGCACTTATACTTTGCATTTCAAACCAATCATCAATATACAACGTAGTTACATACATATATTACATAGAATGGAAAAGGTAAAGTAGATCATCTTACATACTAATCTTCTTGCGCAAGTGTACATACTTTGCATTTCAAACCAATCATCAATATATAAATAGTTGCATATATTACATAGAATGGAAAAGGTAAAGTAGATCATGTTTAAGGTGAAAACATGTTGCAGTTTTGCGTAATCAACCATAAGTTTGACCTTTTAAGTCAGTTCACAAATTAATCACCCTAAGAAGCCTTTCCGTCATTGAACACAAGTATACCTAAAAATAAAGTAATTAAATAACCTAGTAATAATTATAAATACCATTTCACTTCAAACTAACAAAATGATATAAGTTATAAATTACAACACGATCAAAACACAGAATAAGATAACATAATTACGGAGATCAAGTGAAATTAATTGTAACTTACAAGTAGTTGAAATGATCGGAGATGCGTAGACTTCCGATCGATTAATTACGGCGATAATATATATATAGCCCTAGCGGCAAATCTGAGGGAGAGACTAACTAATTCTGTTTTTGTATATAGATCAAGGGTGTTTTGGTACTTTTACGTTTATTCTTCGGCCGGTTGGTTGAATGCTTTTCTCGGCCCACCTATTTTGGCCCAGTCTCGAGTTTTTCTTATTTGGACACTTGTGGGAGAGTTACTTTGCAGCTAAACATTTTTTTGAGATTAGAATTGGGGTAAAGCTAAAGATACGCAACATATTTTTTCAAATAAACTGATCTACGCAATGTACTTTGTAAAAGCCAAAGATACGCAACATATTTTCAAATAATNATTTATTTTATTTTATTTTTTAAAATGCAGTGTTAGTTATTGAGAGGGATGAAAGTAAGTTATTTGTTGATCAAAGTCCGATCATTATTTTATAGTGAGAATGAAAACAAGTTTATGAAATAGAGCAGTTTCAATGTGTTTACTCTTAAAACCGATTTACGCCAAAATTACTTATTATGTTTATTTGTAATAAAAGGGCATAAAGTGATATGTGAGTGAATCATTAACAAATATCTTTTATATTCAAGACTAAGTTCATACATTTTTTAGAGATATAGGAGTAACATGATATTTGATGGTTTAGATGTATGAATATTGGCCTTTCAAAAAAAATTAAAAATATCAAAAATTGTCTATTTTCACTACAAAAAAAAACATAAATAAGTCCATCCAAACATTACAAAACGTTCATATCTCTCCAAAAAAAAAAAAAAAAAAAGAAAAAAAAAATGAAATAAGGATTATAAGGATAGAGTTCGCTTTCACAAATCACAAGAACAACACAGGAGCTAGTAGTAGTATCTATATGTGACTATTACATTCTAAAGATATTTGTTTTTTTTAATAATTTGTTTAGTTTGTTGAATAACTTTATTAGTTGTATTTGTAATTGAAAGAGTTTTTATGGATTATATTTTGACCAGTCACTATATTTGTATTTTGCTGCATAATTTAGTTCAAGTAAGTGTAATTGCTTAAAATTTAAGTCTGTATAAATGATTGTAAGATATGTTTTTTATTTTATTATTATTTCTTTTTATTATTATTTTTTTTGGTAAACATGATTTCCGACCTTTTTGGCCGACTAATTCTCACGGGGTTTGAACCCACCGCTACACAGACTCAAACCAGGTATAGCCCTCACTGTTGTAATGCTAGATGACTCAAAAGTGTTCTCTCAAGTGTAACAACAATTGATCTTATTATTCTTTATTAATACGTTTGTCTTTTGAAACCACTTCTCGTGTATAGAGAGACAGTCACCAACATATGGTTGTCTTTTGGAACCACTGCTCGTGTATGGGGACAGTCTCACAGTCACCAGTCACCACCAAGAACAAAGAGCGGTAAATTTTATCGTCATTTTTAACATGTGGATTCTGCAACCCCTAAACAATTTTTCAAGAAAATAACATGGTTTTCAAGGCAGTTGATCCATTGGTTATCTGTAGTCCCATGCCACGTAAAATGTATTAACCCGGTTTCAAATCAATAAGCACACAAATCCAGATATAAAAACACATTATAGTTTTAATAAAGCAGCAACAGATATGGATACATATTGTTACCCTTAAGAACAAGCACACGACTTTTTGACAGATTTAAGCAGCAACAAAGCAAATAACATATTTGATTGCTCAAGTACATATTTACATAAGTATTAATCAGTAATACACGGATAACGTGTGCCATTACTACTACCAAAATGCCTTTTAAGGCAACCAAAATGTTTCTCTAGCTTCTTCTCTTTCTTTAGCAACACATTGTGAGCTCGTCAATGAGGTTATCCACACCTCATCAGACCTCACGGGTTCATCGTCATCATTCCTGTGCCAGCTCCAAAAGGCATGAGTTGAGTTCACTAACTTGAGCTCACCATGACCAAAACTTGCTTCACGAAACACGGACCACTCTGGTGATGGGTCCTTGTACCTATTGAGGGTCAAATGAGTGGTTATAAGATCTTGAAACTTGATGTTACGTGCAGTTAATGTGAAAAAGATTTGAGTAAATAACGAAAGCGAAAGAACTAAATAACAAGACGTAGATGGAGAAGAGGAAAGAAGGTGGGCAACTCGGGTCAAAATAGGTAGTTATCAGCGGTGAAAATGAGTCAGTTGTTCCGGAACACTTTTCCAAATTTTTATAGATATATACAATTGGTGTGCTAAATATGATTGCAACCTGCAAGAGCTGTATTACTGCAAGCCTATAACAATAATCTAGTTCTTTATAAGTGATTAGAAGATTGTACGCATTCAAAACGCACTTTGGGTGACAATACAGCCAAATTGACCCATTTGACCCCTAATATGATAGATAACCCAAACTGACCCATTTAAAATTACATGGGTCCAGAGGCCACCTGACCACTGATATCTGAAAGGAAGGGTGCCTGATTTATAAGCAAGGCTCATGAAACTGGACTTACTTGCTTTGTAAACCTTCTTTGTTTCCCCCATCTCCAATTGTCACATGCACAGCACCACACGGGTCTGATTTGCCATTGTATACTCGTTTCTAAAGAAAGATGCACATGAAAAAGAGTCAGTCGTCAATATTCATTTATTAAAGTAAACATAAACTAGTATCAGATTGCAAGTATACCGTGCGTTCATAAGCATGCACATGGCCAGCGAAGACGATATCAACACCAGCAGCGTAAAGTAATGGCTCCATTGCTTCCATCATCTTGTCGCCTTCACCTTGATGTGCATTATTACTGTTATACCATGGCACATGGAATAATGCAAGTAACCAAGGTGTCTTTTCCCGGTCTACTGATGATAAATCTGCCTGTTGTGAGAGATTACAGAAACAAGTTATAATATATCAAACATTTACACTAATCCAAATATTGTAGGTAACTTGATATACAAACAAATGCCAGATGGTTTGTCATAAAGGGTTATAAGTAGTACAATGTCGTCCCAAAATCAATAATAAATGATTAAGTGATAAGAAAGTATAAAAAGTTTAATAATCTAACCCTTTCTGAGTGGAGTATAATAGTATATAACAAAATGTCCAACTTTTTAACAGAATTACAACATTATCACATAATTGGGAAAAGCAAGTCTGAATATTCCTTTGATTTCACAACAGAAATCACCAAAATTCATTCTTCCCAAATTTCAAAGTAACTTCTGTAAAAAATTTAAAATAATGATAAAAATAAAACTAAGATTTTCTGCACAAATCATGTTTCAGGAAAATAATTGGTGGTTCGCAAATCATTTGATTATTTTGTATAGATTTCTAAAACGCAAGACATTCTGTTATTTACCTCACTCAAACAGGGTTGTATTATCATTTATCTTTACTATAATTGAAACAAACTTGCCTTCAACCAGTTGTATTGATCAGAGTTCTCATCATAATCCGTATAGGAACCAAGCATGACAACATGAGCTCCTGCAACTTCAAACGAATAATAAAGATTTGAAGTGGATCCACTTTCTTCGTAAGGCATTTTCCATCTAGCATTAAACGATTCAAACCCATCTTTAAAAAATGGTATATTCTCCTTTTCATGATTCCCTTGTGTTACCATCCATGGTCTTGCACTTGCCAGCGGCTGCACCAAATTGCCCCATGTGTCCCACCTGCTCTGTATGTAATCAGCATATGATAAGTCACCAGGGAGAAGGTGAAGATCATATTCACATAAGTCAATGTGGTCCAAAGTTGACTTCGTCCAGCCGGTTTGACCTAAATCACCAGCCACAGCAAATGTCACTGGAAGTTCTGATGGTGGGGTTTTAAAGCTGAGCTCGGGTCCTTGACCACCACATCTGTAATAGTAGACGGTGTTGTGGTCCAGTGGCCCGATGACAGTATGGTGTATTGTCCCTGAGTTATATAGTAAATAGCTATAGGAGGTAGTGTCTCCATGGCCCCTATAGGTGTATTCTCCAGGTGATGTTCCGTATTCAACAAGTGAAGGAGATGATGAGTCACTAGTAGTCCATGTAACACGAATATGTTTATCCCCTGCCAATGATATATGCACCTGCAATAGTTATTTTGGTTAGCAATGGGCACTAGTGCAAAGTATTGTTAGACCCAAAAGCTTCTGAACGAGTGAAAAAAATTAATCTAAGTTAACATATATGAAAATATGATAAGAAAAACTTGGTAGCTGCAAGAAACCTCAATAGCAAATACAAGGAAGCCGCGTAACAAAGAAACACAGCATGAGTTATATATAAGGATTCAACTGCAAGTGTATGTTGCATGATAAACCCACCCCAAATATGTGTACTAGATGTGCACATAATCTGTACTTATATATTCCATTCACACTTATCATCCAGATAAGAGCAACTACTTACTGAACTAAAAACTACAATTTAATAAGACTACACATCCTTTGAAGTTTGGACATTAGAAGTTTGGACATTAGCCTAGACCGACCAACAGTAGTCCTAAAAACTTAAATAGAATTTTAAGGTCACTTAAGAGTTTATTCCAAACCGCAGCTAACAGTATCACTGCTTGCTGCCACCTCAGCTATCTTCCTTCTAACTTACGACCTATACCCTTATGAATCATCATATCTTTTTCATAATTACAACCAAAATAACCAATTAAAATATATTTTTTAGTTACATAGTAGATAGCCATTTCAATGCACCTTCCACTTTTCCTTCCACAAAGCAAAAGTTAAAACATAGTTCGTTTAATCGATTTCAGCACATGCCTTGTAGGCTTTGAAGCATTTCTCCCAAACTCTAGCTTTATATGAGCACATTTCTTAGCTTCATCAACCAACATTATACATATACAAACAGCATACACCATGGTATGTTATTTTGTATATTTTCACAAGTAGCAGAGGCACAAATTCTAGAAAGGAGATAAAGTGAGGGGTGATAAATTAATGGTACTATAAACTTCCCAACACAAATAATGTGGAGAATAAAGATAAATGTTTACACACTTCAGCAGTTGCGTAATTGTGCCCACCAGCCCCTCCCTAGCGTACCGTTTTTGTTTTACCTTTTTAAAGTCAATTAAAAACTTATCAAAATACGTTTTAGTCCTTTATGTATCCTCATGATCAACCAACTAGAAGCAATATGATGCTTGAATCAGGGAAACAAAGCATGTTTCCAGATGCAGCTTGCAACCACTATGTGTATAAGCCTTTCTATACACACCACACTAGAATCGCAAATCAGGTAAAAAGGATGCATATCAAAAAGCTAGCTAAAAGTTACAACTTTCCAACAGTTGCCAAACATGAGTTCTATATAATATTTTCAACCTCAAATATAAGTCTGAAAGTGTATACTAACGTTTCCTAGGCACTATTTTTATAGCTAGACCAGTCGGACCAGGAAGAACCAGACTACCACCTTTTCGGTTTGCTTGGCCAAACAGCCTGTCAGCAAATCATATTTTATTCTTTCTATATTTAGTGTTTGAACTTGCACCTATCATTAGTACTAGATTTTCATACTTTATCATAGACTCATGGTTCGGAGATACACTTCTTGTAAACTCTTAACTAATTATACCGTCATCCGTTTATTAGAACCAGTCCAACTGGTTAAACCACCGTTGTCCCGATCCATTTTACAAAACATTATATACCTGTATAACTAATTCACATCATAAATCCAAAAAAAAAAAAAAAAAAGTGTAAAGCGTTGCATATCGGCACATGCTATAACAACACGAAGAATAATCCACATATACATGTATAAAACTATAAACCAATACTTACATCACATGTGACACTAGATTCATTAAATAAATAAAGCACATCATGTGCAATCTATTACAGTATATAATCTATGTATCATACATTGATCTACAATAACTATATAAGATAATTATCATAATTTCAAAAACAAAATAACATAAAATAAGTTAATTAAAATATTAAATAAAACCTGTTGAGGCTGAGATGAAAGTTTAGAATCCCACGGGAAGTGTAAGGTTTTACGAGGTGGTGGTCGGACGTAATCTGTGGTGGCGGTTACGGTGGTTATAACGGTAATTACCACCGTTAACAGTAACGGTATTTTATTATTAAGCTTATTTGGCATCATTTGTTTTGATTTTTAAATTACGTGTTTTTGTGAATTCGAACAGGTTTTATGACTTTCATCTGGTGTCTGAAGATGAAAAGCAACTTCACTAAGTTTTGTGTATTTACATTTTTGCCCCTTATCTTTTTGTGGGTTTTTGAAATATATCCTTAATCATGAACATTCTTTGCTTTTAAATTTTAGACCAACATTACTTTATGTCTTTATCTAGCTAGCTTTGTTCTAACTCCAAATATGTCATGACTCATGAGACATTTTTTTTTTTTTAATATATATTTTTTTCTGGTAAACATGATTTTCTACTTTTTGGCCGATTACAGAGTTTGAACCTATCGTCACATAAACTCCCAGATAAAGCTCTCCCTTTCTAGGAGGTTGGCGTGGTCACACAAATATATTCATACCTGTAAAGGTTACTTGTTTTTAAAATTTAAATTGTTTATTTTGTGAGGTTTTTTTTTTTTTTTTTTTTTTTTTTATATATCATCATAAAAAGCTCAAAATATTGAAGTCATGCATGTAAATTTCACGTATGTTTACCTTTTTAAACTCTAAATGTATCATATTAACTCGTTTTATTTAAATCAATAAACTATTACTTGAAACAATCACTTGTTATGGAACAAAAGTATAACATTACTGGTTAAGATAATTCTAAATTAATACTCGTAACATTTTTTGTTCGTTTATTAATAAAACAATCTGTTACGGAGCATATGTTGTTTGTTCCTATTAGAGCATCCACAATAATGAATTTTTATATAAGTTTATAAGTTTGTTTAATCACCAGTTTATAAACTTATTTATGCTATTTGTAATGGAAAAACCAACTTTTTTTAAAGTGAAAAGTGAAAATTGAATCTGTTTAAGGAAATGTTAAAAACTTAATTATGTACCTATTAGCGAACATTATTCTTCAAAAAGTGAAGAATGGTGGGATCACCCTGGTCCCATGCATATTAGCGAAAATTATTCAATCATTATAATCTTAAAAAGTATTCAATCATATAATGTACAAGGCTGAAAACTTATGACGCTGAAAACTTATGACGCTATAAAATTCAATCATATAAAGCTTTTAATAGGTGTTAAACATTTTCATCAAATTACCATTATAGATGATGCCATTAAGTCATGGGAGTTGATAAACATGGCATTGTTATCTTTTTAAGACAAGAATAATATGTAAAACATACATCTTCATCTTTGAAAAATAAAGTACGAATATATTCCAATGGATCCTTTTTTGTCTGTAGATTCCAAGTTTAGACCCTTACCAATTATTGTCCCAAAGAAAACATAATCGAGCAATTGTCAAATTACTTTTCCTTTTGCTCCTTTTTATTTGGTGGTTTCTCTTTCCGTTTTGTTTTTTATTAATACTATATGAGTGACAGAGTGAGTGATTTGATTTTGATGGTGTTTCTTTTTGTAATTGCTTTGTCGTTAAGAGATATGCATTTCCAAAAGAAAAACACAATATGTTCATTTTACAATATTAAAACCATTAACTGATGGAAACATTTTGTTTTTGATATATATAGGCAGTGGATAAACAGAAATTATTTAACATCTTTTTCATTGAGAATAAAGGGAACCCGTGAAATGGAATAACAACAATTATTTTGTTTGTTTGTTTGGTATTAGGAATAGAAACATGTGACTATCTATAAACGTTAGTGTTTATAATCTACAACATACAAGATTGAGGCAAAAAGATAACTTTGAAAATTAAGAAAAAGTGGAATTATGTTTCTTAACTCCAACATGTTGGTTGAAAAACTTGCAAAAAGCAAAAAGAAACTCAAATGTGAACACTTTGAGGTTACGCGTAAATCACATTAACAGTAATATTTCATTCTCGTTATCGACATCATTCTCAATGATGATATCATGTTAAACATCTCCTTGATTTGCTCGAACTACTTGCAAGAAAGCGTGTTCATGAAAAAATATATGTGAACATGTTTTCTACTTTCTCATTCATTTTTATTTGTGACTTGTGAGAATGAAAATGTTTTACTAATGGGGAGGTCTAATGTTCTAGTCCCACTCAGGACTTTTACCCCTTCAGGCGATAAAGGACTAATAGGCGGGTCTCAGGGTCAGCATACTGCCCAATTAGATGTCACTGCTGGACCTGAACCACTAACAAGTAACAAGTTGTTCCAAAAAAAATTACGATAGAGGACTACTCTGTATCATGTTAGGGCGTTAGTGAATAGCAAAGCATTCCGTTGTTGGGTTTTGTTATTGAAAGTTTGACACTAGTTCTTATACTCGTTCATTTTGAAATTTTAAGATATCTTGAACATAAGCTTATTGTCACGACCCGCCCACTTGATAAAATCATTTCTGAGGTTGGTCGGATTCCGGATTGTTCTACACTTGCTTAGAAGACTCTATGAAATTCTATGAAAGTTGCAAAAATGTCTTGGAAGGATTTGGAAGTTCTTAGAAGCTCTGGAAGCTTCATCCCATGGAAGGTTGTAGAACCCTCCCATAGAAGGTTGTAGAACCTTGTAGTATGTACATAGTTGTAGTATAAATAGAGGCATCCTCATTTGAGGAAGACACCTCTCAAATCACTTGTGCTTGTAAAGTTCTCTCAATCAATACAAAGTATTTCCCATTTCACTTGTTCCTTTCTTTAAAACTTTCTCTAGTTGTCTAGATTGTTGAGTATTCGTGAAAGGCTGACTTAGTCGAGACTAAGTGCCGCATGGAAGACCCTTGTAGTGACAAGTCCATGGCATTATGGTGTTGTTTTTCCAAAAATTGAACCAAACATAGTGTAATTGAACCGTTAACCTTAGTTTTGTACACTTAGCAAAATTCCCTTTGTGAGATTGTCATTTATCATCGAACAAGTATATAGAGTCGGGCCAATGGGCCAAATACAAAGATATGAGCCCCACACTAAGGTGTTTGTTTGTTTATTAAGATCACCTGAATGTAAATTTAATTGGCACATCTGAATCTCAATATGTGGCGGAAATATCAGAATCTAAATAAAATAATAATTTACTTCTTACAAAAAAATGTCTCAATGATATAAATATAAAGCAGTTTCATTCTTACGATACATACACATTTGTAAACATTAAATAGAAATATTGAGTCACAAAACTAACACAACCTAGCAATGTGGAAAAAAAACGTGTTAAAACAAAACAATCAAGGTCATAGTGTCGCAATTTGATCTCGTAAAGTAATCATATATTAGTATATGTTATACCCCATGTTGTTAAACATCTTCACCATTTTGTAAATTGTCAGTATCTATTAATTTATAATGCTAAGATTGCGAAAAAAAAAAAGTAAAATATTTGATTTCAAAGAAAACAATCCAAGTTCATGCTCAAAATACGCATGCCAGTATTTTATTTCACAAACTAGTTTTATATTATTACTAATTCCATGGCCTTTCTGATGGGCGGATTAGCTCGAAGAATTCATTTATGATATTAGTTTAGAACTTACTTAAGGAGTACACCACAACTACATTAATATCACAATTTTTTGTAATATTATTTATGTATGGTATGTAAATCAGTTTAAGAGATGAGATGGGAATGGTTTTGTTGTTTGGTTTCCCACGTAGATCAGTAAGGACCCAATGAGAATGATAAAGGAGTGTACGGGTGTTGGGAGTTGAATTTGAAATTTTAATTTACATCTAATAAGCTAAAGATTATGATTTTGGTATTGAAGTTAGTGTATTTTAGGAAGGATATTCTTTAAAATTCGACTAACTTTCCTTCTCCAATCATTTACCAATTTGTTGTTGAACCTTGATAACCATGAGTTACCCGTCACATCTTCAAAGTATGACCTACTCAATGAGCCAAGTCCCTTAGGTTTGCGGCTAAAAAAGAGTCCATCATTGTTGGAGCTAATTCAAGCTAGACTTTCCCAAAGCAATAAGAAAGAGGATTGCTTGACAATCGAAAATCTTAAAGTGGAAAATAAGAAAAAAAAAGTTAAGGCTAAAGCTGGGACATCGGGTTCTGTTGAGAAGTTGAAGGCGTCTAACTTTCCTGTTGTACTTTTGAAAATTGGGCAATAGGAGGTATTATATTGGAACACATTTTTACCTTTTCTAAATTGTTTCTGCATTGGTGTTAGTTCCAACCAATAATTTATTAAGTGATGTATTTAGGCTAGCTCCGTTTACGTTTTTCGTCCAAGTGGTCAAACCTGCCACCTTTAGTATTGTTTATACATTTTGAAATGTAACTATAGTTGTTCTTTGTGGCAGTATGTGTCTAAACAGGAAGGTGATCTAGTGGCTAAATGTTACTTTGCAAAGCATAAGCTTATGTGGGGAATTCTTAATGGTGGACTAAAGAGTAAAATAGGAATCCAATGGGAAGATATTGTGGGTCTGAAGGCAAACTGTCTAGATGATGGTCCAGGACCAGGCTCTTTGACTATTGTGGTGGTTACTTCTATCATTAATCTTGTATTGGTTTAATTTGGGCAAGTTTTTTTGTTTCTTTTTGTATACGTTTTTCTGAAAGTGCTACGGGCTACAGAAAAACAACACATTGAGAAAGTCAATAGTTTTTGAGTGTGTATGATATCTAATTTCATATGGAACCTTTTGTTTTTGTTGTTAGCTTGGTAGACAACCACTCTTCTTCAAAGAGACCGATCCACAACCTCGAAAACATACTCTTTGGCAAGCAACTACTGATTTTACTAACGGAGAAGCAAGCAAATATAGGCACTACACTCTTAGAATTATTCCTAAACGGCATTAATACTAGCCTGGGATGGATAATATCACTTCGACCAGGTTAATATACCATTGTTACTGATGGGAAGTCAAATACTAAGAACTTGACTACAATCTTTTCATGTTGTGGTTTTCGCAGGCAACATTATCTATAATGAGCCCAAGACTTGCTAAACAAACATTACGAAAAACTTATCCAATGTGATACACGCCTTAAATTCCTTAGCCAACAGATACACCCAGTTTTAGACTTACCCTTTGCATCAAAAGCTTGTGGTGAAGATCAAAATCCATCAGGAACATCACAAAGATCCTATGCACCTGCTTCACAATGTTCCTCGTGGAAGGTACAAGAAATGGGTACTAATGCTTTGGTTCATGAAGATTATATGGAAGAATATGGGTATGTTGAAAGTTCGGGTCATGTGAGGCCAAAGACTATGTCAATATCTTATCTTGTAAACCACATTGGACATTGTATTTCGGAGAAAAAATCTGATCAGGTATTACCTTTCTTTGAGAATGTGTCAAGTGGAGTCGACCAAAATGATAGGCTCCATAATATATCACAAATTCTACTGAATGACACCTACTTGACAACAGCTTCTGATGAGAAAAATCTTATGTCAAGAGTAAATTCACTGTGCGCCTTTCTTCAGGACGGTAATGACTATATGAACATTGATAACGGGCAAACTCAAAATGATGTGCATTATGGAAATGACTATCCTAACGATGATTGTAACCCAGTATTAGAGATCGAGATGGATCAAGGTTGGGAAGGGGATTTTGCTATGACAAGGAACGACACTTTTAATGATTTGCTGCATCATATTCCTAGAATTGCATCACTCCCCAGGATCTATTTTGACATTTAGAAGAAGCTACTTAAAGTTTTAGATATAAAGTAAATACGGGGTATTGAACTGTGCATATAGCGCATTTGGTGAAACCTCTCTAGATTCATTTAACTTTTATTATGGGGTTCACTTGGTTATTTTTTCATCACTTATTTGATTTTGTAAATAAATTTATGCATTTTGGATTATTTACTAATTTTTTTGCGAAAGCTTGACTTGTCTATTGATGTTGTTGTAATTAAGTGTTCATTCGAGTTTAATTCTTTTCTTTTGATGTGATTCAGTAATAACTAAGAGATAGTGTAACTATTGGAGTTGCTTGTCTCCTTCAGTAAGTATTGGTCTTTTGAGGTCATGTGTTTGGATGTTTAGTCTTCCTTTCTTTCTTGTTCTCAACCTATATATAAAGGCTCACTTTCTATACTATGTCACATATCAATAAAGCATCAATAAAACATTGATCTGCAATATCAATTTACATATATACTTCCGCTGTCCTTTGTTGTTAATCTCTCAAATAACTAACATTCTGGAACCAGAGCCACGTTTCAACCTTGGTTTCCCCACTAAATGGCGTCAAATACCATAGCAGTGAATGTCTCTCAATCACAGATTCCTTTTTTACTTCCAACTTTTTCACTTTTTACTTTTTGGTTTTTCCTTTATACATAGTATAGCAGGGTACCCCGTGCGTTACGGCGACGGGTACCCTGTGACGATTAACCGGAGAAATAGATTTCGATGAGACCTGATTCACCAGTTTATATCGGTTTCAACGGTTCCTCTCTGGTTCGTTTTCGGATGGCTTTTATTGGTTAGCCAAACCGGTGGCGACACTGATTCCCGGTTGAACCCGTTGGTCTGGTGTGATTTCAAAACTATATGTACCATCAACTTGTTAGCTTGTGTGAAACTTTGTGCGTTTTATTAATTTGTATAATGTGTATAATAACATGTACTTTTAATTTTAGGGTGTTTTAAAAATAACATTAATTAGCGTGTTTAATTATTTTATATTTTGGATTATGTTGTAGCTTGTTTAAATTGTACATTGTGAAAATTTTATTGTACTTTTTAGTAAGGAGTGTTTTAATTGGTTGTTTTTAATTTGGTAAATATACTTTTAATTGGTTGTACAATGTGTATAAATTATTGTACTTTTAAGTAATGAGGTGTTTTAATAAGAGTATATTTATCTCATATTTGACTTTCAACATTTCACTTTTTAAAGTTTGACCGTTTTTCTTTTATATGTAGTGTAGATTTATATACATAAAGACTATTAAAACTTTCCTATTATAAATATAACATTAAATTATAATTTTTTTTTGAAAGAATATATAATTAAAATAAAAATATAAATCATGTAATTCGGGTTATTCTACGACTTGAAAACTGAATCGAATTCAAATTCGGCTTTTGCTTCGGCTTAATAAAATTTAACTATGGCTGAGTTCGGTTTTACCTATAAAAATTTAACAGACTAACCTAACCAAATATACCGAAAAACCCGATAACCAAACCGATAAATATCCTGCAGAACATCAGCAGGTACCAAAAAAAAAAAAAAAAAAAAAAAAAAAAAAAAAAAAAAAAAAAAAAAAAAAAAAAAAAAAAAAAAAAAAAAAAAAAA
>LBNU01018901.1:61567-122466 GCA_014162995.1 Artemisia annua
AAAACAACCCCACTTGACAATACAAAAGCAAAAAAATATCCCCAAAAAATATCCTCTCGCACAAAACAACCCTATCTTTATCTATAGGGTGAGTCTGTACGCTCCACCATCTAGGGTTCGGTTCATCCTTATCAAACCCTAACCCTAAACACCAAAACCAAAATCAAAATGATGCAACAACAACAACCAGGCAACGGCATGGCCCCACAGCCACCACAACAATACCAACAACAACCACCACCACAACAGCAACAACAGTGGATGACGGCGCCACACATGTGGGCCCAGCAACAACAACAACAACAAGTGGCCCCACAACAAATGATACAGCAGTATGGTGGCGGCGGCGGTGGTGGTGGTGATGAGATAAAGTCGTTGTGGATTGGGGATTTGCAGTATTGGATGGATGAGACTTATGTTTCTAACTGCTTTTATACTACTGGAGATGTATATTTTTTTTACATTTTTTTTTTATATTTTATTTGATATTTAGTTATTTTATAAAAACTTGCGATACTTACCCTGCGCGTAGTGGCGACGATGTATAGTAGCGTCGATTTGTGTATGCAATTTTATAAGTAAGGTTATTTTAGTCTAACAACATTACCTGATTTTTAAGTAAGTTTTAAGCAAACGTGTTTTTTGTTTATAGTTAGTATAGGTTAGTTGTTTAGTTTATGTTATCTATGATGTGCATAGTCACTTGTTGCAATGATTTTCTACTTTATGATTTTGGTATATGGTATTACTTGTGTGCACATACGTATATAAGTGAGGACCGTAAGCCGTAACTTTTTTGATAAGAAGTTATGTTCATTTGTATGTGACTCTCACTTGTTTAGGATTCGCCTAAGATATTTATCTACATGTCTTTCTACATTTACTATATACAAGTATGTGAAATTTTGTTTCGTGAATCGGCTAAGCTCAGACTTTATGCTCTCAAGGCTTGAAACTAGCTGAGCCTCGGGCTTGTTTACGCTTATAGTTAATTATGTTCATTGGAGATATAGATATATATTGTCTTTTATTTTTTGGACCTATTTAATTGTGCTGCTGAAGCTATATTGGGCACTGATGTAATTGTGCTGTCTGATTTTTGGAATTACCACAGTACTAAAGTGATTTAGTCGAATGTTTTTTTTTTTTTTTTTTTNTAGAGGTGCAAGCCCCAACCGGGTTTTTTTTAAACCGGTATAAAAAACCGGACCCGGTTTTTTAGAAAACCGGTTTTAAGAAAACCGGACCCGGTTTTATAAAACCGAACCGGTTACACCGGTTTTCGTTTTTCTCCTTCACCGGTTTTTTACCGGTTTCAAACCCGGTTTTACCCGGTTTTAAAATAAAACCGGTTTTAACCGGTTTTATTTATTTATTTATTATTTTATTTTTTTTTTAAATATATAATTAAAAAAACAAAGTTACCGTTACAAAAAAACCGGGTTTAACCGGTTTTAACCGGTTTTAATTTAAAAATATAACCGTTTTTATTAAAAAAAAAAAAAAAAAAAAAAAAAAGTTACCGTTAACCGGTTTTACCCGGTTTTACCTGGTTTAAACCGGGTTTTTCCGGTTTTTTTTAAAAATACCGAGGCCAACGGCTATTTGTGTATATGACCGTTTTTTTTTATTTTTTTGAGGATTTTGGGGAGTTTTAAGGCACTATAAATAGATGTTATGTGTTGGGGTTGAAAACACATCAAAAACACTCTCATTTCTTTCTCTAATCTCTCAAAAACGCTCTAAAATCGCTAATTCGCTATAATNGAGTGGGTGGCCGGATTTTTAGAGAGAGAAAGGAAGAGAGAAGAAGGTGAATGTGTGTGTGTTTTTGGAGTTGGTAAAATGAGTAAAGGTTTAGGATGGGGGTATATATTGGTGGAGTGATATGAGTGGGTTTTTAGCTAATCTTCTTCATAAAACGGTTCGGGACTCGAATGACTTAGCAAACGGACTCGAAAAATTATAAAACTTGCGCCATCGTTCTCGAAATAGTTTTTCCAATAAAATCAAGCATAAACTTCATAGTTTTTCCCAAACTCATAATAAATCAAATAATTTGGCAAGTGAAACAAATTCGAGTTTCTCTAGGTTGTGCTGAGCTAGTCTACAAATAAATTCTCGTTCCTAATATATCTCACGCTCTTCAAATCCAATTTAACATGCTTTAAAGTTAAAAATTGTTTCAGGCTCTAAAAATAGAAGTTTGGCTAGGATTAGGTTTTAAGAAAATTACCAGATGTTACATTATGGAAAACGGCTAAAAATGAAATTATTGAAGGTTTTCGTCAATATAAATATGGTGTTTCTATAACTACGGATACTTGGACCGCACCACATGGTACGGCAAATTCTTATTTGGCCGTTACGGCTCATTGGTTTAATCCCGAATCTTGGTTATTAATGAAACGGACAATCGCTTTTAAAATATTTGGTTATCGACATACGGGAAATAATTTAAGAAAAATTTTGCATGACACTTTAATTGAATATAATTTAGCGGATAAAGTTTTTACGATTTCACTAGATAATGCATCAAATAATACTAAAGCTATGGACTTGTTAAAATTACGTGTAAAACCTATTTTAGATGGTGCTTTTTTTCATTCCCGTTGTGTTGCTCATGTTATAAATTTATCCGTACAAGCGGCATTAAAAATATGTGATGATTTATATACGAAATTTAGGGGTTTATTATCATTGATATATAAATCGTGCAACGAAAGACAAATAAACTATAGACGTTTTCCACTTACCAGCCCACAACCCCAAGCCCCAAAAAAACAACCCATCTTTTACAATACAAAAGCAAAAAAATATCCCCAAAAAATATCCTCTCGCATAAAACAACCCTATCTTTATCTCTATAGGGTGAGTCTCTACGCTCCACCATCTAGGGTTCGGTTCATTACCACTATCAAACCCTAACCCTAAACACCAAAACCAAAATCAAAATGATGCAACAACAACCAGGCAACGGCATGGCCCCACCACAACCACAACAATACCAACAACCACCACCACAACAGCAACAACAGTGGATGACGGCGCCACACATGTGGGCCCAGCAACAACAACAACAACAAGTGGCCCCACAACAAATGATACAGCAGTATGGCGGCGGCGGCGGTGGTGGTGGTGGGTCAGGTGATGAGATAAAGTCGTTGTGGATTGGGGATTTGCAGTATTGGATGGATGAGACTTATGTTTCTAACTGCTTTTATACTACTGGAGATGTATATTTTTTTACCTTTTTTTTTATATGTTATTTGATATGTTGTTATTTTATAAAAACTTGCGATACTTACCCTGCGCGTAGTGGCGACGATGTATAGTAGCGTCGATTTGTGTATGTAATTTTATAAGTAAGGTTATTTTAGTCTAACAATATTACCTGATTTTTAAGTAAGTTTTAAGCAAACGTGTTTTTTGTTTATAGTTAGTATAGGTTAGCTGTTTAGTTATGATATCTATCATGTACATAATCATTTGTTGCAATAATTTTCTATTTTATGATTTTGGTTTATGGTATTACTTTTGTGCACATAGGTATATAATTGAGGAGCGTAAGCCGTAACTTTTTTGATAAGAAGTTATCTTCATTTGTATGTGATTCTCGCTTCTTTAGGATTCGCCTAAGATATTTATCTACATTTATTATGTACAAGTATGTGAAAGTAATCTCATAAATGGGTTAAGCTTGGACTTTATGCTCAATGCTTGAAACTAGATGAGCCTTGGGCTTGTTTACGGTTATAGTTAATTATGTTCATTGGAGATATAGATATATATTGTCTTTTATTTTTTGGAGCTATTTAATTGTGCTGCTGAAGCTATATTGGGCACTGATGTAATTGTGCTGTCTGATTTTTGGAATTACCACACTACTAAAGTGATTTAGTCGAAACTTTTTTTTTCGTGAATCTGTTATGGACTTATTCCTGCAAAATGCGGTCAACACTGTCAATATCTAAACAAAATATAACCGTACTCGGTTTGTTGGATTCTAGTATTTGTAAGTGGTGGGGAAAAGTTGTGTGTTTATCATCCTGTGATTGTTTGTTAAGTTATCTACTGTGTTACATCACATTTTGAATTTTTGAAGTTCTAAAGTGTATTTTAAATTGGTATCCAGGTAGCCACAGTGAAAATTATCCGTAACAAGCAAACTGGACAACCCGAGGGATATGGTTTTATTGAGTTTAGGAGTCGTGCAGGGGCGGAAAATGCTCTCCAGACCTTCAATGGGACGCCTATGCCATCTAGTGAGCAGAATTTCAGGCTCAACTGGGCTACCCTTGGTGCTGGTGAGAGACGCAATGATGATACCCCTGACTACACAATATTTGTTGGTGACCTTGCTGCGGATGTTTCTGATTACGTCTTGCAAGAATTGTTCAAAAGTAATTATCCATCTTGCAAGGGAGCTAAAGTTGTCACTGATAGAACAACTGGACGCTCTAAGGGCTATGGTTTTGTTAGATTTGGAGATGAGAGCGAGCAATTGCGTGCAATGACTGAAATGAATGGAGTTGTATGTTCATCTAGGCCAATGCGGATTGGTCCAGCGGCTAACAAGAGTGGTACAGGAGGTGGGATGCAGAAAGGTACGTCTTTTAAATGCTGTAGCATGTTAGCTCTTGTGAAACTGCTTGAATGGATTGTTTTTGTCTCGATGATTACTTGAGTATTGTTACATAATCTCGTATCTGCTTCCTCTGTTGCTTTAGAACTTGTCTAGTTTATGTTTCTGTCTATTCTACACCTTTTTAATAAAGCTTATAGTGGTTTTAGATCTGGAAATTAAGTCACGCGTTCTAGTTACTTCCATTAAAGTTACAATTATTAGCCTGGGAGCCTTTATGTCAAAAACATGTAAAACTTATAGAAGCTCATGTTGTCTTAAAAGCAGGACCCAGAGAGGCTCTCAGTTTTGGGTGCCTGGAACTGATTACGGCCGAAATGATTCCACTTATTGCAGTGGCCTTGTTTAGGTCAGTGGTTTAGTTTATGTAATGAGCTTCTTTCCTTATTACAGTTCTTTTCGCGTTCCGTGTTCTACATTCGCCTTACTTTTTAGCTCCGTTTCATTTAGCTTTTAAGCTCTTTTTTGTATTTATTTACCAGTCACTTGTACACTGCTTTTTACCTTTTTTTTACGTAAACTGCTTTGTTTCTTTCGTAGTTGCATTCCTTTCTGTTCGTTCAGTTTTGTTCTTCCTATTAATGTCAGTTCTATCATTTTTGTTCTGTATTCGTGCCACTTTGAGTCTTTAAGCACTTATTTATCAGCTTTGAGTGTTAGGGTTTCTTATTTTAAGTTTTAGGATTTCTTTTTTTGTCTGGTTCATAGTGTATCGATGACTTGATAAAGTGGTACTGCTATTTTACACACTGTTAGAGTTTATATGCAGTTTGACAGTTTTATTTTTTTCTCATTACAATGAGCCTGATCAACGATCACAGGTTACAGGATTCTTAAAGACAAGCACCTTGTTTTATCTTCCATCTCTTATTATTTGCTTGCTTTCGGTTCACTATTGATTGAATTATTGATGGTAGGAGTAGGTTGATATGCCAAAGCTGACTTTGTTTAGTTTCAGACATGATCTTAAATTATGTTAACGGTGTGTTTGTGAAACCCATTTGTTTGATTATTGGTATTAGTTTGGTGGCTCATTGTTTCAATAGTTTAGACTTTATGGCGCTAAGTTTAATGCTCATGTTTCACCTGATTGTAATTATATTGAGATGCAAAGAATTGGTAAGCTCATGCGTGTTGAACAATGACAAGTGTTGGTATAAGCCAGATTTTTTTCAGAACCTGGTCTCTTTTCAGCTAATTTGTTACCTCTGATACTACTTTGTCTGAACATTTTTGACATGTGCAGCTCCTTACCAGAGTTCTCAAGGAAGTCAGGGAGAAAGTGACCCGAACAATACAACTGTGGGTACTTGGTCTTTTATCGTTAGTTCTTGTTTCTATGCTGCTTTGCTAACAGTTGGCCTTCTTGATACCAGATTTTTGTTGGTGGTTTGGATCCAAGTGTATCTGATGACGTCTTAAGGCAGGTATTTGGTCAATTTGGTGAGCTTATTCACGTGAAGATACCAGTGGGTAAGCGTTGTGGGTTTGTTCAGTTTGCTAACAGGTAAGACTTTATTTTATTTATTTATTTTTATTATTATCATTTTTTTTATAAATGTCTTCATCGGTTTGTAGTGCTTACCATTTGTATGTTTTCATCGTTTTTCAGAGCTTGTGCAGAGCAAGCCTTATCAATTCTAAATGGTACTGAATTAGGAGGCCAGAGTGTCCGCCTTTCCTGGGGACGTAGTCCTTCAAGCAAACAGGTATGGCCACTTGATCTTTTTGTTTAATCTTGTCCATATAAAAATTCTGCAAAGTGTGTCGGGCAGATTTGGCAACAAGTCAAAACAACCATTTTTTTTTGTGTTCAGTGAAGCTAGCAATTTGGGTCACTCTGTCAGAAAAATAAAGTATTATATTGTTTACTGTGTTAAATGTGGTTTCGAAAATATTATTGCTTCAGCAACTAAAAGTTCTTTAATAATTTAGTCATCTTGGTGGTTTTATGCATGAAAATACACTTTGAGCGTTACTTCTTGTTTGACCTTTTAGGTCATATATTTAGTTTCATTTACATGATAGAGATTATATATATAACCCAGATCAACTTATTTATAAGTAAAAGGGTTATAACTCAGAATTGCTTGTCAAGATGTATCTAACATTTGGGCTTGATTTCAGGGTCAGGCAGAACAGGGACAGCAGTATGGTGGTGCTGGTGGTGCATATTACGGTTATGCACCACAGGGATACGAGGCATACGGGTATGCCCCACCACCTCAAGATCCAAATGCTTATTATGGAGTCTATGGTGCCGCTGGTTATGGGGGTTATCAACAACCACCACCACAGCAGGTATTATATAGCCCTGCTCTTTTTGTCTTATCATCTGCTTTGCTTTTCTAGATCTGAAGGTTGACATTGAGTTGTATTCGCAGTGATGTGTGATGGTAAATTATAATGACGTTGAAGGTCGACTTTGTGTTTACTTGTGAACTGTGACAAGTGGGGTCTGTAGTATACCGTCATGGAGTTTGATATGCCAAGAGAACCTATTATGGATTGTTACTTGACATTATATTTTTTCCTTGATCTTTTGTTTGTTTTTCTAACTTTGGTTGAAGTTATTAGAAAATACTTGTCGAGGATATTTGATTGCTGTAAGCCTTAATGTTTTGGAAATGATCGTTCTTTTCTAAGAAGCGTTTTTGTTAATTTCTAAATTCTCTCTGTTTTATTTCAAGAAGTCCGCGTGGTAAAATTACGTGGTTGCATCTAAATACTGACTGCCATTGTGTGTTTTTTTGTCTATACACGAGAGGTTGTTTTCACTTGCATCTCTTTTAATTAGTAGAACTATATACTTTTAGAATTCATGTTTCGGTACCCTGTGAGATCGATCATGTCGAGGCATATTCTCTCTATACGTATATTGTACTTGCTTCATTTTGTGATCATGTATCGGCTAATTAAATTATGCATAATATTTTGTTTTATAAGTTTTGTTTAAACAAACCATTTTTAAAAGTATGCAATTAAAAGATATGATATACAATCATAAGCAAATAAATGAATATAAATGAACGCAAATAAACGTATAATCGAATGTTCACGAACATAAATGAAAGGACACAATTTTTGTTCATGTGCGGTTCATTTAACTAAACGAACGTAAAATATTGTTCATGTTATTTCATTTAATAAATAAACAAACATAAACGGACTTTTTACGGGACGGTTTATGAAGTGTTTACTGAGTTCAGTTCGTTTACACTAAAGGGGTTCATTATGGGGCGTTTGTAGTTGGCTATTAAAGGTACATCGACCGAGGTAAGCTAAGAAACATTAATATAGAGTCTGATGTAATATATATGGTTATACTTAATTGTGTTGAATCAAAATACAAGAATATGGTAAGTGTATGTACGACGGTTTTGGAGTTCTGGATGTCATATTGTTTTTGTTTGCTCCAAATTAATTTAACTGACATAAAACAATTAAAGTCGGTAATGACATGCCTTCTAAAATGTCAATCTTTGTATTTGGAAAACTTTACACTCATTAACTAAGGTTGAAATTGACACCGTGTGTTTTCATGACTAGATGGGTCTAAGCTCAAAGAGGAGACAGTGACAGAACATGAGCAAAAATTTATTTTCGTGGTCAAAATTTTTTTAACTCAATATAAAGGGGAAAAATAACAACGTATACGGATTTCAACAAAAATTATCAAGGCTAGAAAAGAACTATATGAGTATATTCACTTTTCACATAGAGAAATAGGTATGGTAACTCAAGTTATGAAATAACAAAGCNTGTTATTTTGTTTAAACAAACCAATTTTAAAAGTATGCAATTAAAAGATATGATATACAATCATAAGCAAATAAATGAATATAAATGAACGCAAATAAACGTATAATTGAACGTTCACGAAAATAAATGAATGGACACGATTTTTGTTCATGTGCGGTCCATTTAACTAAACGAACGTAAAATATTGTTCATGTTGTTTCGGTTCATTTAACTAAACGAACGTAAAATATTGTTCATGTTATTTCATTTAATAAATAAACAAACATAAACGGACTTTTTACGGGACGGTTTATGAAGTGTTTACTGAGTTCAGTTCGTTTACACTAAAGGGTGTTCATTATGGGGCGTTTGTAGTTGGCTATTAAAGGTACATTGACCGAGGTAAGCTAAGAAACATTAATATAGTCTGATGTAATATATATGGTTATACTTAATTGTGTTGAATCAAAATACAAGAATATGGTAAGTGTATGTAAGACGGTTCTGGAGTTCTCGATGTTATATTATTTTTGTTTGCTCCAAATTAATTTAACTGACATAAAACAATTAAAGTCGGTAATGACATGCCTTCTAAAATGTCAATCTTTGTATTTGGAAACTTTACACTCATTAACTAAGGTTGAAATTGACACCGTGTGTTTTCATGACTAGATGGGTCTAAGCTCAAAGAGGAGACAGTGACAGAACATGAGCAAAAATTTATTTTCGTGGTCAAAATTTTTTTAACTCAATATAAAGGGGAAAAATAACAACGTATACGGACTCCAACAAAAATTATCAAGGCTAGAAAAGAACTATATTCACTTTTCACTTAGAGAAATAGGTATGGTAACTCAAGTTATGAAATAACAAAGCGCTACGTCAGCGCCACATCAACTTTAACATTTCAAAATTAATAAAAAAAAAACTTATCATAACACCACCTTTTGAGACCCATTTTTTTTCTTCTTTTTCATTTATAAAATACAAAATAACATTTTCTTTAAAGTTACAAAACTAAAATTTACACTAAGTATTTCTTTCACTTTTGAAAAAAAAAAAAAAAAAAAAAAAAAAAAAAAAAAAACACACACACTAAACACACATACGTTATACAAACACACACTGACACACACGCTATCAAAACACACACGAAACAACATTTAAATTGGAAAAAAAAGAAAAAAAAAATGCATTTCAACGTGCGTTGCTGTGGCAATGCCCTCCCCAACGCAGCTCCATAACGCCAGCATGCGGTGTAATAACGCGAGGTCAACGTTGTCCACCTCAGCATAACGCCAGAGGTGGCGTTACCATAGGCCTATTGCTCTTATTGATAGATTAATTAAGTAATAACCATAAACACAATGTCTTGATCGGGTGGATTTCAACGGATATGGTATTTTTCACTAAAATTAACACTACGAAACAAAATTCTATCTGGTCCCATGACACAGCGAAACCCTTCCATCCCTGATTGTAAAAGTTTTAGAGTCCTAATAATAGATCTCAAGCTGCATACTTGTTGGGAACACCCGTCGTCTATCCATAAATTAAAACCACAATTGTGAAGAGCTGGTGATTTATGAGGCTTTATGAATCTTGCAAGATGGTGTATATGTTAAGCCCGAGGTTTACTAGTCGTCAAGGGTGGTTTGAATGAGCATATGTTCCAAGACAGTCATATTGTAGGCAGTGAATCATAAATTAATTAGAACTTATTGGGTCATCATTGAAATAGAATAATTAAGCTTCGTGGGTTAAATGTGAATTTACCATAATCATGTTCGTGACAAAGACATAAATCAGTTGACCAACAATGTATTACGTGCCAAAAGACAGAATAGTTCAGATTACATATATTCTATCGATTCCTTAAAGGGATAATATTGTTTAATCCCTAGTTTAATTATTATAAAATATCAAGACTTTAAAAGTACTAAGTTTTGTTAATATTTAAAATAAAATATAGTAAGCTTGAATCTTACGTTAGCTAATTTACCGCGACCGACTTTGTAGTCGTATAGTTAATATAGTCGGTTAGTTGTTTGTATGAGCTAAGGATATCATGGTCACTATATATATTGTATACTCGGTTTTATGCAATATACGAAACATTATACTCCGACATACATGATATCAGCCTAAGTACCGATCGATCTTTCCAACAAAACCTAACAACCCTTTTGTCATTCCAGTTAGTCGATTGATTGGTGCAACCTTCTCCCCAGTCGACGTTTTCTTTAAATTGTTTGGTATTGTGTTGTCGACCGTTGGTTTTTTTTACTGATAACCAGTGGACGTTTTATATTTGATAGTCGATCGTTGGTTAGTACGTCTGATAACCAGTCAACTTTTGATATAAGTTTGGATGCAATAGTTTGTTGGTGTGTTGCTTTGGTATTAAGTTGCTACGTTGCATGTTATAATTTTAGTTTGGTGTTACTGTTCCATTGGTCTTCACTTTGCTACGTTGCTGTTCAGTTGGTTACAAGCCCTAGCTTTGTTCATTTTAAACCATTCACTCACAGCTATTCATAGTTGCTACGTTACTGTTCCATTGGTTACCAGCCCTAGCTGTCGATTTAATCCATTCACTCACCTCATAACCAACGAATCATCAGGCGTATGCCTTCCAAATCCTATAAATAAACGCGTACACCATCGTTACAAACACTTTTACAATCGTTACAAACACTTTTACATTCATTCTTCATATTAGCTTTATCTCTATCATGGATTTGTTCGATATTGATCCAACGTTATTCGCCGGAAACCCTTACATTGGCGACATAGAAACACATGAAACATACGGAACCATGTCCACGACCATGGACATGGAGCACACGGATTGGATCGAGGAGGAGATCCAATCTATTGCCGAAAACACCTTCTCCACCACGGACACGGAATGGGATATGGAAGTCGAACCACCTAAGAACGAAAACACCTACGACGATCAGAACCAATCATACATGTGTTATCCACTTTATCGAATCAATAAAAACCATCTGGAGGCTGGAAACAAAATCATCTTACCACCATCCGTTCTTGATGAACTTGCTTACCGCAGTAACGTTGTTTACCCTATGGTTTTTTGCATTAAGAAACCCGACACTGACCTTCATTCCCATTGCGGTGTTATAGAGTTTACTGCTGATGAAGGGGTTGTTTACATACCTAAGTGGATGATGGAAAATATGAAACTACAAGAAGGTGACATAGTGGACATCGAGAACACGAGTCTTCTTCAAGGAACTTACGTTAAGTTACAACCACATGCTACTAAGTTCACTATGCTTTTAGATCATAAAACGTTGCTAGAAAAAGCTTTTAGGGATTTTGCTTGTTTAACAACTGGTGATACTATTGTGATTAATCATGAGGGCGAGAAGTATCTGATTGATATTGTGGAAACTAAGCCATCAGATCATGCAATATCGTTGTTTAATACAGATTGTGAGGTCGATTTTGCAACACCTTTGGATTACAAAGAACCTGAGAAGAAAACAATGATTTTTACAAGAGATGGTGAATCAGTTGATCAGTTCATGAAGAAGCTGATGACAAAAGTATCAAATGTAGCAAACAAGCAACAAACTGAGTTTTCGCCATTTATGGGGCAAGCAAGGCGGGTCAATGGACAAGTTGTAGCAGCAGCTACGGAGGTGAAGGAGCACGACCGATCCAAGGTTCAACTGAAGAAAGAACCTGAAGTATTCAAAGCGTTTACAGGGAAGAGTTTTCGGTTAATGTGATAAAAAAGTTGGTTTTGTGAACTAATAAGTTTTGCTCTTCTTTCTTGGTTATCTAGTTTAGGACGATTCGTGGTTTCAAATTTGAACTTAACTTTGATGCATTGCACAATTTGTATTTGAATGTCAGTTTGAATGTCTTTCTTGAAAGTCTATTTGAGTGTCTGTTTAACTTTGATGCATTGCACGTTTTTGCATATATATCCTTCCGAAAATGCATAATTGCATATATATCCAAAGCATGCATAAAAACCATTGTACTATTTGCATCAAAAACTTGTACAAAGGATATATATGCAATTATTCACTTTGAGAGGGATGTATATGCAATTTTGCCTTTAATTATACTTGTGACAACACCCTAATGTTCTTGAGCTCAGTTGAATCTCATTCATCCACAAGAGATTTAATTTTTGTTTCAACCGACATCTGATATTTTCCATTTGATCGTCTTCCGATTGGCATGCCTTTTTTACTTACATTTTTTTTAAGTAACAATCTTACGATATTTACACAAATGTTCGAAACTGGACTTGAACCTACAACAACTTAGTTACGAGCACCTCATGGGTACCAATGGATGTGTAATCATTCGGCTAAACGTTGTTTTGTAATAACTCTTAAACTCTTTAATAAATTGAACCAAGGGGAGGTTGGTTGGGTTCTATGCTATCGTGCTCATTATTTTGTACACGTGCCAAAAGACAGAATAGTTCAGATTACATATATTCTATCGATTCCTTAAAGGGATAATATCGTTTAATCCCTAGTTTAATTATTATAAAATATCAAGACTTTATAAGTAAGTTTTGATAATATTTAAAACAAAATATAGTAGGCTTGAATCTTACGTTAGCTAATTTACCGCGACCGACTTTGTAGTCGTATAGTTAATATAGTCGGTTAGTTGTTTGTATGAGCTAAGGATATCATGGTCACTATATATATTGTATACTCGGTTTTATGCAATATACGAAACATTATACTCCTACATACATGATATCAGCCTAAGTACCGATCTTTCCAACAAAACCTAACAACCCTTTGTCATTTTGATATAAGTTTGGATGCAATAGTTTGTTGGTGTTACTGTTCCATTGGTCTTCACTTTGCTACGTTACTGTTCAGTTGGTTACAAGCTCACTTTAATCCATTCACTCACCTCATAACCAACGAATCATCAGGCGTATGCCTTCCAAATCCTATAAATAAACGCGTATACCATCGTTACAAACACTTTTACATTCATTCTTCATAACCCATAATAATTCGATTTCTTTAGCTTTATCTCATGGATTTGTTCAGTGATTGTTTTGATCCAACATTATTCGCCGGAGGCGACATAGAAGCGCATAAAACACACGATGGAACCATGTCCACGACCATGGACATGGAGCACACGGATTGGATCGAGGAGGAGATCCAATCTATTGCCGAAAATACCTTCTCCACCACGGACACGGAATGGGACATGGAAGTCGAACCACCTACAGATACCTACAACGATCAGAAACAATCATACATGTGTTATCCACTTTCTCAAATCAATAAAAACCATCTAGAGGCTGGAAACAAGATCATCTTGCCGCCATCCGTTCTTGATGAACTTGCTTACCGCAGTAACGTTGTTTATCCTATGGTTTTTTGCATTAAGAAACCCGACACTGACCTTCATTCCCATTGCGGTGTTATAGAGTTTACTGCTGATGAAGGGGTTGTTTACATACCTAAGTGGATGATGGAAAATATGAAACTACAAGAAGGTGACATAGTGGACATCGAGAACACGAGTCTTCTTCAAGGAACTTACGTTAAGTTACAACCACATGCTACTAAGTTCACTATGCTTTTAGATCATAAAACGTTGCTAGAAAAAGCTTTTAGGGATTTTGCTTGTTTAACAACTGGTGATACTATTGTGATTAATCATGAGGGCGAGAAGTATCTGATTGATATTGTGGAAACTAAGCCATCAGATCATGCAATATCGTTGTTTAATACAGATTGTGAGGTCGATTTTGCAACACCTTTGGATTACAAAGAACCTGAGAAGAAAACAATGATTTTTACAAGAGATGGTGAATCAGTTGATCAGTTCATGAAGAAGCTGATGACAAAAGTATCAAATGTAGCAAACAAGCAACAAACTGAGTTTTCGCCATTTATGGGGCAAGCAAGGCGGGTCAATGAAGTTGTAGCAGCAGCTACGGAGGTGAAGGAGCACGACCGATCCAAGGTTCAACTGATAAAAAAGTTGGTTTTGTGAACTAATAAGTTTTGCTCTTCTTTCTTGGTTATCTAGTTTAGGACGATTCGTGGTTTCAAATTTGAACTTAACTTTGATGCATTGCACAATTTGTATTTGAATGTCAGTTTGAATGTCTTTCTTGAAAGTCTATTTGAGTGTCTGTTTAACTTTGATGCATTGCACGTTTTTGCATATATATCCTTCCGAAAATGCATAATTGCATATATATCCAAAGCATGCATAAAAACCATTGTACTATTTGCATCAAAAACTTGTACAAAAGATATATATGCAATTATTCACTTTGAGAGNCATACCTAAGTGGATGATGGAAAATATGAAACTACAAGAAGGTGACATAGTGGACATCGAGAACACGAGTCTTCTTCAAGGAACTTACGTTAAGTTACAACCACATGCTACTAAGTTCACTATGCTTTTAGATCATAAAACGTTGCTAGAAAAAGCTTTTAGGGATTTTGCTTGTTTAACAACTGGTGATACTATTGTGATTAATCATGAGGGCGAGAAGTATCTGATTGATATTGTGGAAACTAAGCCATCAGATCATGCAATATCGTTGTTTAATACAGATTGTGAGGTCGATTTTGCAACACCTTTGGATTACAAAGAACCTGAGAAGAAAACAATGATTTTTACAAGAGATGGTGAATCAGTTGATCAGTTCATGAAGAAGCTGATGACAAAAGTATCAAATGTAGCAAACAAGCAACAAACTGAGTTTTCGCCATTTATGGGGCAAGCAAGGCGGGTCAATGAAGTTGTAGCAGCAGCTACGGAGGTGAAGGAGCACGACCGATCCAAGGTTCAACTGATAAAAAAGTTGGTTTTGTGAACTAATAAGTTTTGCTCTTCTTTCTTGGTTATCTAGTTTAGGACGATTCGTGGTTTCAAATTTGAACTTAACTTTGATGCATTGCACAATTTGTATTTGAATGTCAGTTTGAATGTCTTTCTTGAAAGTCTATTTGAGTGTCTGTTTAACTTTGATGCATTTCACGTTTTTGCATATATATCCTTCCGAAAATGCATAATTGCATATATATCCAAAGCATGCATAAAAACCATTGTACTATTTGCATCAAAAACTTGTACAAAAGATATATATGCAATTATTCACTTTGAGAGGGATATATATGCAATTTTGCCTTTAATTATACTTGTGACAACACCCTAATGTTCTTGAGCTCAGTTGAATCTCATTCATCCAGAAGAGATTTAATTTTTGTTTCAACCGACATCTGATATTTTCCATTTGATCGTCTTCCGATTGGCATGCCTTTTTTACTTACATTTTTTTTAAGTAACAATCTTACGATATTTACACAAATGTTCGAAACGGGACTTGAACCTACAACAACTTAGTTACGAGCACCTCATGGGTACCGCGCGCTTGACTGAAATCCCACTGGTTGCAGGCTTTTATTTTTCAGTGGCTAAAATATTGTTTCGTCGGGTACTAACCATAGGTTGTGTGACCAACCACTAACCAAGTAACCAGAAATTGTGGTTTAGACTTTGAAGTAACACCAGCACATACAAGTATTCTCTATCAAACATTAAGATCAGACGAAACTATAGCTGACAATACAAACTAGCTCCCAACTTCAAAAATGGTTGGTTCTGAAACTAAACCAGCAGCATTAAGCATTCACTCAATCTCAGATTTCAACAATGAACCAAAGTAGGTAACTTACCTTATGGACTGATGTCTTAAGCTATAAGAACATGCGACCAATCTATAGTCATGTGTTCAAACCCCTTGACCATACATGCCACAGATCAAACCAGTTAAATATGAAAAATAAATAAAAAATCATAAATCATACTTTAAACTATTAATTTGCTCTCTGTCAGATTATCAAAGTACTTTGCAACTCTGTTTCAACCCAAATCATTATATTGAATTTAATCCATCAAAATACAAGTACTATTAGCTTACCAAGTATCTTAATAAAGGGCATCCTCTCGACAATTAAGGGCAAAAGCGACATAATTTCTCATTAGCTAATCAACAACCCGAAACATGTTCTCATTCTAACAAAATTTGGACCTCAACTATACGATAAAAGCTTATCAGTGCATAGAACTCAATAACTTAAGGGCAAGCTCCTCTTGCTCTGCTAAAGAGATGGCATCAGTCTTCAACGCCACCTTATCTTTCTTCTCATTGTCACTATCACTATCAAAGTATACCTTTGATCTTTTGACATTCTTGGTGTCTTTAACTGACCCAGAAAAGTCATCCTCATCTTCATCCTCAACTTCTTCATCTCGTGCTCTCTTATATTTCTCTTTCTCCTTTATTCTCTTGTCTTTACGCCGTTTACGGTCCAACAACTTGTCCTCCTTGTCATGTGTTTTCATATCTTCTCTTAATTCCGCAAACCTCTTCATTACTGCAAGGCATAAAAAAGTAAGCAAAAACACATCATGTAAGCTCCTTTTGGTACACTATCTCCATATATCTTGGAACATTCGCTGGGAAAATGAAACTAGAATTCTAAACTATCTAATTGAGCAAATGAAATTATATGAATTTCTAAACTATCTACAGTTGTCAAAGCCCAATAAATTACATATATAATGCTGAAAATCTCCTAATCAATCTATTAACGAAAAATGAATTATTAGTGTCGCGATATAGTTTTTTCAAGCATTTTTAACACTCAAAGTATCTTTTCTTTTAAATTGGGAAACGTAGTCTGGATTAGCTGGCTCACCCAGCCCTTTGAGCCATACCAAAAATCATGTAACAGTGCTTTGAATAAAGAGTGTTTCTTACCTTTATCTTTATCAAGCAGGGCAGAATCAGTGGCACTCGTGTCAGCTAATGTTGCAAGTGGTGGCAGCGTATTTCCTTCTTCATCAAATACAACTCGTGTACCAACTGGCCTATGAACATTAATCTTCAGCTTCTTTTTCTTAAGAATCCTTGTTGTAGGCCTGCATAGAAAATTGAAGGAAAACATCAATGAAATTGGACCAATAAGCATTGAAGAGCACAAAATTTTCAATAAAAAAATTCCTAGTGGATGCATCTACTACTCATTTACTTATAAATTGGTGAACATTGGCTATGCTTATCTCTTAAGGGTCAATGGGTAAAAAACTAGCCTATAAAAGCATGTCGAAAGTAACCCAAAATATCAATCTATTGAGGCTTTATTTATTATAACTGAATACTAGAATTTTGTATTCATATGAAACACACTAATTATCTATTGATAAATTATAGATTATCGACAAAAAAAAAATGTTATAAGGTTCAACCAACTCAGCCTGCAAAAAACCATAACCGACCAGCTTATTTAACCTGCCCGACCCATCTACACCCCCAACATTCCCCAACAGAACAAATGTAAGAAATTAAGAAGTGCAAAATAACATACACCAAATCGTCTATTTTGTCATCAGTAGCTTCCTTGCTATGAAGTAGATCGAGTGTCTCATCATCTTCAGAGTCCTCGAGTAAGTTGTTACTCTCCTTTGGTCTTATCAGATCTTTCTTTACAGGAACTTCAGTTACCAAGCTCGGCTCTACAGGGGTATTTTTGTCCACCTTTTTACGTTCGAGGTACCGGAGTTGTGGGGTCATTGGGAGACCCAATGATGCCGAATACTCATCAATGGGAAGCTTTGTCACATCAAAAATTTCTTTATCTTTTTGTTTGTATATTGATTTCAAGTATGTTTTGAAGGCTCTTTGAGCTAAAGGCTGCAGATCTGTGTACTTAGCTAGCAGAGCAGCTAACAAACCAGAAACAGATTGCAATCGTTTTGTGTTTGGCTGTAGCACATCAAAATAGAAATCAAGATTACATCAGTACTTCCAAAGGCCAACACACACAAAAGAAAGATTATCATTACTCGAAGTGACAAATTTGAGCCATTTACAGTTACTTATAAATGGGTTGATTTCTCAACAGGTAAAAAGGAACAAATCAAAAACTTCAGCTAAATACCCATATGGGTAAAATGGGTCAAAAGTCGCCCAAAGTGTAAAGATTTAGACTAATATTGTAATCATAACTAACATTTAACTATTGAATACAAAAATGAACTTGAGCAAAAGAAGTGTTTTGGGTCATTTAGACCACTGNCTATGAATTTCTAAACTATCTACAGTTGTCAAAGCCCAATAAATTACATATATAATGCTGAAAATCTCCTAATAAATTTATTAACGAAAAATGAATTATTAGTGTTGCGATATAGTTTTTTCAAGCATGTTTAGCACTCAAAATATCTTTTCTTTTAAATTGCGAAACGTAGTCTGGATCAGCCAGCTCACCCAGCCCATTGAGCCATACCGAAAATCATGTAACAGTACTTTGAAGAAAAAGAGTGCTTCTTACCTTTATCTTTATCAAGCAGGGCAGAGTCAGTGGCACTCGTGTCAGCTAATGTTGCAAGTGGTGGCAGCGTATTTCCTTCTTCATCAAATACAACTCGTGTACCCACCGGCCTATGGACATTAATCTTCAGCTTCTTTTTCTTAAGAATCCTTGTTGTAGGCCTGCATAGAAAATTGAAGGAAAACATCAATGAAATTGGACCAATAAATGTTGAAGAGCATAAAAATTCCTATAAAAAAATTCCTAGTGGATGCATCTACTACTCCTTTACTTATAAATTGCTGAACATCGGCTATGCTTATCTCTTGAGGGTCAATGGTTAAAAAACTAGCTTATTAAAACATGTCAAACTGGTTAGGCGGGTCAATTTATCTATTATAATACTATATACTATAATTTTGTAATCATATAAGAGGCACTAATTATCTATTGATAAATTACAGATTATTGACAAAAAAAAAATGGTACAGGTCAACCAACTCAGCCTTCATAATAACCATAACTGACAAGTTTACCCAACCTGCCCGACCCAGCTATTTTGGGCACCTCTAACATTCCCCAACATAACAAATAAGAAACAAAGAAGTGCAAAGGTTACATACACCAAATCATCTATTTTGTCATCAGTGCTTTCCTTGCTATGAAGTAGATCGAGTGTCTCATCATCTTCAGAGTCCTCAAGTAAGTTGTTACTCTCCTTTGGTCTTATCAGATCTTTCTTTACAGGAACTTCAGGTACCAAGCTCGGCTCTACAGGGGTATTTTTGTCCGCCTTTTTACGTTCGAGGTACCGGAGTTGTGGGGTCATTGGGAGACCCAATGATGCCGAATACTCATCAATGGGAAGCTTTGTCACATCAAAAATTTCTTTATCTTTTTGTTTGTAGATGGATTTCAAGTATGTTTTGAAGGCTCTTTGAGCTAAAGGCTGCAGATCTGTGTACTTAGCTAGCAGAGCAGCTAACAAACCAGAAACAGATTGCAATCGTTTTGTGTTTGGCTGTAGCACATCAAAATAGAAATCAAGATTACATCAGTACTTCCAAAGGCCAACACACACAAAAAAAAGATTATCATTACTCGAAGTGACAAATTTGAGCCATTTACAGTTACTTATAAATGGGTTGATTTCTCAACAGGTAAAAAGGAACAAATCAAAAACTTCAGCTAAATACCCATATGGGTAAAATGGGTCAAAAGTCGCCCAAAGTGTAAAGATTTAGACCAATATTGTAATCATAACTAACATTTAACTATTGAATACAAAAATGAACTTGAGCAAAAGAAGTGTTTTGGGTCATTTAGACCATTGCACAAAGAAATACACATTTTGTTTCAAAATAATTTTGACCCATTGCCAACAACCCACATGATGCACCCAATTTGTCACCTCTAGACACATACCTTGTCAAACTGCACGGGTACTTTTTTCTCTTGCAATCTCTCGAGCATCTTCATCTCTGAAGGCAAAAGGAATAAGACGGACTTCCCTGCAGAATCATAACGAGCAGTACGCCCAACTCTATGTATGTAACCTGCCACATCATCGGGGCAATCCACCTGAAAGAAGAAAATCAGATTGATATTCACAAAAAAAGCACAGCAAGACTGACAAAAAAAGGTGGCAATTCCGACCAATTTAGTTACATATGGGTTAACTCGCGTTGTGTTTTAAATCAGACGGGCCAAGTAAAAATGAAAACTTAGCTAGAAAAGGAAACGAGTCATATGGGTTGAATGGAGTTTAAACTCTCATGTCTATTTTTTAAAGAATACAACCTCCTATTCACAGGTTTAGATTACTATTGAAATCATAATTAACACAGCTATTTAATAAAAAGGACAAAAAAATATTTGTGAGCAAACCCAACCCGTCCCAGCCAGTTTTAACCTGTAAAGAATGACCCGTTACTCAACCCATCTGTCTTGCAACCTCTACTGAAATGTTTAGTTTACCTGGACAACCCAATCGACCCCCTTGTTGAAATCTAGACCTCTTGCTGACACATCTGTCGAAAAAAGAACTGATCGTTGCTCAACAAACTGTTTCATTATGTACATCCGTTTTATTTGTTTCATCCTTCCGTGCACGCACTTTAAAGGAATCCCGGGACGCAGCTTCTTGAATGCTTCATAAACAAACCTAACCTAATAAAGAAAATACAAAATCCATACATCAAACATCAACAAAAGGGACAACGGTTTTCCATTGATCATTTCACGTAAAGCATAAATTAAAAAGCTACCTGCTTGCAGCTGGAAAGAAAAACAAGAATTCTTGAATTTAAATGTGCCTTTATGAAGCTCCATAACATGTCTAGCTTCTGATCAAGAGGAACAAGCATGACTTTTTGCTGAAGACGAGTAGGAGTAGCAGCTATAGCCTCCTCATCAACAGCAATATATTCAGGGTCCTTTAGACTGAGTCGTGCAAGATCTTTAACTGATTTTGTTTGTGTTGCAGAAAAAAGTAGAGTCTGTCTCTTTTTTGGTAGTTGTGAAATTATTGCATTTACTTCTTTCTTAAAACCAGCATCAAGAATTCGATCTGCTTCGTCAAGTACCAAAACCTGTTGACTGGCATAAAGTATACACCCAAATCATTGAACTGGCAAAAATATTGAAACATCCAATTCCTTCCCTGTTATAAGTTTAATAATTTTGACCCATTTGGTTCGCATTATATTTGGTCTCTAACGAACTAAGTAGATAAGAAAAATCAGGTAAGTCGCCCAATCTATGTTCAAATCTTACTACCTCATAAATTATTTTGCTCAAACATTTGTAACAATTATCTTAATAGTTCAGTCTATGCCATCATATATATAGAGAACCATCTATATTGATTGATAACTTTTGTAAAGAAAATAAACTATTGAGTGGACAGCTGACTTGACTGGCCAACATTAAAAGATACACAATATAACTAAGGATGGCAAATAGGCGGGTTGGGTTGACCTGCTATATTTTTTCAAAATACTTAAATTTAGATGGGTGAATTTAAAAGTGTCTCTACTTATTGTTGAGTATCAGTTTGGATCCACTTATCTTTTTGTGGGATGTTCAATGCTTAACAATAGAAGCTTTGGAATGACAGGAGTACAGGACACACCACCCGGATGACCCATAGCGTTGCAAAAGGGTCACAAATTTCTCCCATTTAAACCCGTTATAGATGGCGAGTTAATGGCAGAACCCGAACAAACAAAAACATTATGACAGGTTCCGAAATCAACCCAATCTTTTTTATGTAGGCAAAAACTGTTACTAGAGGTTTTGACCCATTACCCACCCACTTTCCCATCTATGATCCTATTCTTACACATGATCAGCACGAAAATTTCAACATAATTACTCATACGTCCAACCAAATAAAAGAGCTTGAAAAGAAGTAAAAGCATGGCAGGTGAAAGAAGAAAATAACAAAACAAGAAAAAGAAAAGAATGTGGACGGATAAAGTTTGACCTGTAACTGTGAACAATCAAAATTTGGAGTCGTGTCCATGTGCTTGAGAAGCCGACCAGGTGTACAGATCAATATATTCAACACATTCACAAGATCCTTCTCTTCATCATATTCATTACCACCGATTAAAAGACCAGCAGTAAATCCATGGTGCTTTCCAACTGATTTCAATACACCGAAAAGCTGGTCTGCCAATTCTCTTGTCGGAGACAATATAATGCTACCAACTCCATCCTCTGGACCCCATCTTGCTTTGTATAACTTTTCGAAAACCTACCAAAATAGCAAGTTTTTAAAACCATATAGACTTTTGAGCTTCTTATGAAATAAAAAAATGAACGTCACATTTCAGAATCCATTTAAGTTACAATAATTTGGTCTGCGATTGTTCTAGAGATGATATCAGCTACAGCTTGCGGTATCCATAAGTTTCGGTTATATCAAAGTCAATATCAGTGTCATTATAAATAAAATAAATTTCAAGAAAATATATGAAATAATAAAAACATCAGCCCATAGTATCCATTATCCAACATCAAAACAGGGAATGAAACACAATTTAGCACGAAAAAGCACTTTACATAGCCTGGTTCAAATTCTAAGCCACAAAAGAACCAAATATACGAAATTAGTAAAAAATATTTTTGTATGGTCCCTTACCCTAGACATATAAAACATGCCACCAAAGAACTTTTTTTTTTTTTGAAAGGCAAATATCATACTATATATGCCCCCAAAGTACTAATATTAATTAAACATAACTCGTGTTTTTGATAGATAACTCATGCCTAACCAGTTCCATATAGGCATATATCTCTCAAGAGCCAACATGATACATTGATACTCCAATTTAAGTGCGCCAAAATGAAGCATAATTTCACTTATTTCCATCGTATGTAACATACTTACATTTCTTCCAAATAGTGTGACAGACTTCCAATTTCGAACAAGTCGTATGTATTACTTTACATTAAGGGGGTGTTTATCTTGCCTTCATTGATGGACTTATAAGCTTACTTTTATCGCTTATGAGCTTTTCCACCAGAGCTTATGAACTTTAATAAGCTCATAAGCCCATAAAATAAGCTAAGACAAACACACCCAAAGTTGTATATAGGGTACATATTGTTGCTTATTTTACATAAAGTAGTAAAACCCGGTGGCATGTTTTCTTTTCGGCTGAACTAGTCCTAAACTTTGATTCTCCACACAACTTCACTAGAGCCAATAATTTAGACTACTAATGCATCAAATATCGGACATAATCACATAACACAACAATCATTATTTCAAATAACTCACAGGAATAATAAAAGCCACCGATTACCCAGACCCATCTTCTATTAGACGCTTGTCGCCAAACAACATTATATCCTAAATGCTGCAGAGAGCAACGTTTAGAATATAGTGCTTGTTTAGCCTATGGATTTTGTTTAAATGCTCCTATTTAAAACGCTATTAAAACAGCATTAAGTGTTTAGCTTTTAAGTCATTTTACACTTCATAATTATAGATACAGCTACGCTACCAAACGCTTAACTAATGCATCAAATATCATACATTACATATAATAAAAACATTCCACATTATGCAACAAACTCTTAGTTTTAACTATCAATTTACACTTCCTGATTACAGATACAACCAAACACTTCTTCCATTAGCTTTTTATTAGAAGCGTTTAAAAAAAAATCCAAAAGCTAAAAGCTGGTTTCCAAACAAGCTTTCAATACTAAATGCTTCAAATGTTCTTAAAAGCTCGTTAGTAAAAACAGTGTCATCTGTAAACANATTATGCAACAAACTCTTAGTTTTAACTATCAATTTACACTTCCTGATTACAGATACAACCAAACACTTCTTCCATTAGCTTTTTATTAGAAGCGTTTAAAAAAAAATCCAAAAGCTAAAAGCTGGTTTCCAAACAAGCTTTCAATACTAAATGCTTCAAATGTTCTTAAAAGCTCGTTAGTAAAAACAGTGTCATCTGTAAACACAAAATCAATATCATAGTTTTTTTTTGTTTTCCTAGCATAGTAGGGTTGGATCAGTTGGAAAACCCCTCTCCTTTGGACACAAAGGTCAAGGATTCGATCCTCACTCCCTTCAAAAAAGGCCGGAGGTCCTCTGGAAGCAGCCTCTCTACCTTCGGGTAGGGGTAAGGCTGTCTACATCTCACCTCCTCCATACCTTGTGGAAGACGGGATTGGATAACATTGACTTTGACTATAGGATTTTTTCTTCCTCAGTTTCTGTTCATCTATCCCTATGTTATTATTCTTTATAAAACTTCATTGGCGCAAATTAATTAGGCTTATAAATAGCTTATGCGTCAAATATCAGATATAATCACATAACAACACAATCCACATTTCTGAAAAGAAAAAAACTCACAGGAATAATAAAAGCCAAAACTTTTTCCGGAACCCATTTTCATAGCATTTACGTCCTTTTATACTTTATAATTACAGATACAGCGCTTTTACAAAACACATAACAAAACAAGCTTTTAGTTGTCAATTTACACTCTATAATTACATATACAGGCATACAGCTACGCTACTAAACTAAACGCTTTTATATAACAAAGGGTACCAAGAAAATACTCACAGGAATAATAAAAGCAAGGGATTTCCCCGAACCCGTTTTCGCAGCCCCAAGAATATCCCTCCCACACAAAGCATGAGGCAAAGCAGCTCTTTGAATACTAGTCATATTCTTGAACCCACTTTGCCTCAACCCATCTTTCAAATTCTTGGAAATGGGCAGCTGTTGGAACTTGGCACAACCCGCGTAGCGCGAGAAGGTGTTTTCGTCTATTCGGCCGACCGGGGACTTTGCGGGGAGAGGGGGGAGGGATAAAGGGTTGGTTCCTGGGTCTGGTTTGCAGGATTCTGTCCATTCTTTCAGCAGTTCGATTTCTTCGAGCTCTGTTGTTCTGCTTTGGAGCTTTTGTTGCTTTGATTTTGGTTTCTTCATTGTTTGGAAAATGGGGGGTTTTGGGCGGTAGGGTTTTTGGGAGTGAAAGATTTATTAGGGTTGATTTGTACACGAGAGCATATGCGCTTCCTAGAAATTTATTTTTTTATTTTTAACTTTTTCATGTTAAAGGGTGTTTGTTTAAGCTTAGAGTAAATTTCACCCTTGATTAGTTACGTCAGATTTCATACGACATTCAAAAATTACAATTATTGTTTTTTCGGTTCACGATCTTGAAATATTATTCCTCTAATTTAATTTTTTAAAGATCGTTAGTTTTGCCAGTTATTTTAATCACATGCCGAGCACATTAGGGTATGTCGGTTTTTTCACTGTTTTTGTCCTTTAATGCATATTTTATTTTATTATTTATTCTTTTATTAATTTGTTTATTGTTTTTTATCCTTTTATACATGTGGGTTCCATCATTACCAATCATACTCTTTTCTTCTTCACCCCACCACCACCACTGTCAATTACCACCACCACCATCACCGTTCACCAACTCCTACCACTGTTTTGAAATAGTACCGAATAACATTAAGCCCAAAATATGCCTCATGGTATTTGTGATTTTTACATTTATACTCAAAATAATAACATTTCTACTTTAGTTAACACTTTTTTTATGGTAGACACTTTGAGACGTGTTCTTTCTTTTTGCCACTCATCGAGAGTAAATGTGGAAACTGGACGCTCATCTTGACACCGTCAATTGTACGGAATTAAAATCACTTCCCACAACGGGATAGAAAAGTGCACGAAGACCTTCGACAAGATATCGTCGAGCATTTATGAAACATTAATCACTAAATTATATTTTTTTTCAATGTATTGTTATTTTTATTTTATGTACTTTTACTTTTTTATTAATAAGATTTTAATTTTAGTTTAATGTGTTATTTTATTTGAATAAAGAAAAAAATTGTGGATCCATGGGTGTCCTATGGCACCAGAAACGAGTGTTATTGAGGAGGGTTGTTTTATGTGGTGTGATAAATTATAGTGTTATAGGAAAAAGTGCTCAGATGACGCCACTTTTGCCCATGGTATCACCCCACGACACCAATCTCACCTTGTGCTCTAAGAGTAAACAATCAACGGGTTTTTTGAAAACACGTGCGAACCTGCACATATAAGAGAAAAACACTTTTTTTATAAACGTATGTGCACTTGCAAACATTAAGACGGAAGGAAACAACACTTTTCTTTCAAAAAAAGCCTGCACAATTGCAACATAAGAGAAAAAAGTACTTTACGAAAAACCAAACACTACATAGAATGAAGTAGTGATTTTTGTCTTTACATATATTTTTATAAAGCAATTAGTTATTATTAATGGTTTTGTTTGATTTTTATCTTTACTACATATAAATAGAAAAAGAATTAAAACTTGAAAAGTAAGTCATATTCCTTTTACCAAAGTTATCTTATTTAAAAAAAAAAATACAATTTATTAATTGTTTTATTTAAATAATTATTTGCAATTTTACCCACAAACTTTCTATAAAAAAATACGTACACATGAATTGACATTATTATAAACCGTTGCCGCTATGAATATATATAAGCCTTTAGTCTTGTAAAGCTACGAGGTGGATCACCCGCGCGTTGCCGCGGGATGTTTTGCCAAAGAAGGTTTAGCAGGGTTTGCAAAAATACATATCTTTGTTGTCAGCCCTACGGCTTCAGACCTCGTAACTTTGCAATGGGATAAAAATTGATTCCAAATAATGCAAATGGATTTAATATAATCATATATTAGTTTGCAACTACCTCTCCCCTAAACTTCAGTTCTTATCGTTTTTTTCTATAAGGCATACCCTAACAAAACACATATTTTGGTTTAGCAAATACATAAACATGTAGGTATCGAACTTGATTTATTATTTAAGGTTACAACAATAAAAGATGTTTAGTCAAGGTCTTGATGCCCATCTCTTTTGCTCCTTGAATTCTCCAATGGCTGTAACTCGAATCCTTTGATTGAAGACCCAAATCGCTGCAAACTAAGTTGAACTCATTAAATCATTCAAATAATTTTCTGGCTACCATTTTTAAAACTTGTTATCGAGATAGAATTCTACGTTACAAATTTTGATGATACCTAAACAAATCGAAAAGCAGCAACTTATAAGTTTTATAATAAACCAAGAAAATCAAGAGGTCGCAAATGGGTTGGGGTGAGAATAGTTTTTTTGGTATACTTTTCATATAGCAACCATCCACTGTCACCCTTCTTGTGGATTATGAATTGTAAAGTTATGATACAAATGGGTCAACTTGTGGCGTATTTTACTGAAATGGGTCAAAAGAAAAGTACAGCTATGATGGGAGCAATCAAACGGGTTGAAATATTATGTATTTAGTTCTAAATAAGTTTATTCAAACAGCCCCTACGTATCTAATTTCAAATGAGAATAAAACTTGATACTTACGGATTTGCTCGATTCCATGCAAACAGTTAATAGGGAATTTATAGTTGAATACTTCTTCCATGTTGCCATAACAAAATGTGGCTGTACCTTTGAGAGGTAGTAAAATTGGTGGTTCGGGTGGTGGGTCGATAAGTGTTCTGGTCTAGATATTTTTGGTTCCATTATGTCAGGTTGAAACTTTTTTGTGTCCCAACTTTTGAACTATATATAGCTAACTTGCGATCCAGATTATGATACAAACGTACTAATATTTCAACAAAAGATTAACTTTTTTAACAAACCGATTTAGGATATTTTAAGCATTTTTACACCATGGAAAATAAAACATAATCCAGTTGACCCAAAAAGGAGGTAGAAAACTTCTACAATTTAAGCTAAAGGCCTAAAGATTGCTTTCAGCCGAGCATGTTACAGGACCTTCTCAAGTAATCAAATTAAATTAAGTTTGACTAATTTTCTTATAATTCTATTTTTAAAGTATGCACAGGACAAAAAAAAAAGTGTTTTCATCCATTCTTATCATGCCATCAAAATCGTATTTTCACAGCCTCTTTACCACTTTTACAAAATAAGTATCAATCTAACCCACCCATCTTTTTCTTAGCCGTGTCACCCACAGACCTAAAGGAAATCCCATTGTTTGCCGTAGCCTAGCAATAGCTGGTGATGCAGTTTCACACAAATGAATATAGCCGTGGTTACTCAGTAATCGATGACTTTATGTTACCTGGGATTTAATTGGTAATGACACATTTGCCTTAATTGGTTTGTATATATACAATTTGAGACTTTCTATTGTTGCTCATATTCAAGTCGAAGGTCACAAATTTGTCCCGCAAGAGTCAAATGTCAATAGAACAGATTGTACCTTGTTATCCATGTGGAATTAGGTAAGTCCATGCTTCCATTTTTTAAAACTTAGGAGTTTAACAGTTGTTACACCTGCTCCAACCCATTGATAGGATGATCTTGCATTTTGTCAAAAAGGACCGACAATTCTATATTTATACTTTTGATGTTGAATAAAGAAAAAATGTATATGAATAAGAGGTACTTACTGAGAGTTGAATTGAGGTAACTACAAAGTTGTTATATGTAAAGCCTCGCTTCTAGCACGCCTTTTTGAAATGTGTCCACCATGTCCGCCCAATCTGTCAGTTTAAGAAACTTTTTGCGTCCACCAGCAGTCAACGCATTTCCTGCCAACAAATTCACACAAATTTACATAAGATTAATTACATTAAAGTTTAATTTCAGGTAATTAGATATTGGCCCTTTTAAAAGGTAATGGCTTCATATTCTAAAATAGTCGTTTCACAGTTTTGTTTTTTCCTGCGCAGCTATTATTCCTCCTTAGGTAATCTTACATTTACCACAACATATTGATTACGGTATAAAGAAACTAATTACATAAATAGTTGCTTAGCTACAAAGATCAGCTAAGTGATACACCAATGTACATGCTAAGTGAATATATAAACGACAAAGATGGCATTTTTGTTAAAGCGCCGCATTTGATACAATTCAGAATATATGGTAAGCCTCTATTTGCAATGCATTTGGAAAACATCAAATTAACAGAATCCAATATTCAGAAGTAAGTACATGGTGTATTTTCAATATCTTAGATTATCATTGTAGAAATACATGTTTTGTAATGACCACCAACATGTTACGTATTTATACAGTTTAAAAAAAGAGACGAAAAATAAATTGTCGCAATGTGCGGGTCAACCCCATCTGGGCCTACCTGTTTTGACCCCTACTAAAAGTTACCCATCATGACCTGACAAATTTGACCTGTTAGTAAGAATAGTTTAATGACCTTTCTCCGTTGATAAATATGCAATAGGTGAAACAGTTGCCTGCTACTGTAAGTCACTTGCAAGATGGTGATGAGCAAATACGTCCAATGTCATTTCAGTTAAAAGCCATCCAAACACCCTGTTAAAAACGACCCAGTTCACCCGTTTACTACTCATGTTTGATAGTAGCCCCAAACAAACATTAAGAACACCCAAAGTCCCATAATACCACACCCCGATCATACCAGGAATTTAGCATACCTGAACCAAGAGTGGTCTTCAAACCCTCATCAGATGGAAGTCGCCTCCAAACATTGCATTCAGTTCTTATTAACGAAGTATAGTCGACTTTTTCTTGTATGACGAACCCCATTCTGGAAACCAAACAAACAAAAGGGTAAGCGTAGTAGATGATCACAATATTACGATTGATATGAATACTTTAAATTTAATATCAATGAAATCGTTGTGTTTCAGTCTAGTACATTAAGCGGTAAACACTATCCCAACAGACATTTGAATAAATTTGCCGTGCCAAGATGCAAACGACCTCATCTTTAGTGCTCCCCACCCCTAGACTCATCATTGCCTAGTGTATCCCTGTATCAAATCAACAAAAAATTGCCATTTCTAATATAACACAGCAGATACAATGTTGAAAGGTGCCATACTTTATTTATACAGGCGGGTTTCAAAATAGTTTTGGGCTAACTAAAATGGTTTTGATATGTGCAGAAGCCACATTTTTTCTCATATATCCTGATATTAATTAAAGAGTAAGAAAAATACTGGACCGAGTCAGAGCAGCAGCAAATAATGGCCAACAAAACATGATATCGTCAAAACGATAGGGAATTCACAGGCTCTATAAGTATTGATATAAAGTCTAACACCCAATCCCACGTTGTTTTATCCCGCGTTTTCACGGTATGTAATAGATATAGATAAAGGAAAACTTGCCTCAGATTAGCTGACGCCTTGGCTGCGCACGTGGAGGTTGCTGAGGCGACCGTTTGTCGCACTCTAACATCCTTTCACTATCTCATTAGTAACGCTCATCCTGCTGAACAAACACTACAACACTCCTTTATCCCTGTAAGCGCAAACAAAAACAATTGTAAATTAAATTTGTTAAACAAATAAATTTACAACTCTGAGTTTTGGTTTATAAAAGCATTTGGTAACAAAAACAGAAACAAACCCAAACTTTTTAACATTTTATTAAAACTAAAAGAAATTTATGAAAAAGAAAACTCACAAAACCAATCAAGCTTTTATCGAGTTAGTTGAGGTCACATTACTACCAAATATGCCTTCACTGCACATGCGGAGGTTGCTGAGGCAACTGTTTGCTGTGCTCTACCATCCTTCGACGTTCTGCACCAAGACAACATATTTAAAGAATCATCAGACCCACGTGAACCGTGCAACCAACAACCAAACCATCTATATCATCACTTCCCGTCACCACACACTTACCACGACAGCAACCACAATCATTATAAGCTAAGAAAGTTTAGAACTTTTAAAAATCAGTAATCTACAATGTACCAAATGCTCCCCCACCCAATCAACAAACAATCTTTATAAATAAATAAAAAGATACCCAATACACAAAACATAAAAAATATCATATGTTAAATCAAAGTCCTATAAATGCAACCTTTTTGTCAATAGCACTAAACCCACAATCCCATCAACCCCTAATTTCATAAGAACCCAAAAATTTAAACAAAACCTTAATTCATACGAACCAAAAATTTGCTCTAAAATTTACACGATCCTTGGTGAGCACTGATTTAGTCGGTTCAGAAACTTTAGAGTCCAATTTACTCTTCAATGACCATTTCTTAACACCATCACTCACAATCATGATCAGACTTATAGCTTTTGGATAAATATATGAGCTTATGATGTTACAGGCTTGTAGGTAACTTTACATGCCTCAAGTAAAAACAGGACTTCGCTAAAAAAATTACATGTTTCAAAAGTTGTAAAATGCACACCTTCAATAACTCTCCTAGAGAGACCGAGACCACCAAGCACTTTTCGACAAAATTCCTCATCGTTTGTCCATGCCAATGTATCCCCTGCAATCATAAAACTAACAAACCAATAACAGTAATACAAAAGATCCAAAGTACGTTTTTCGGCAAACTACACGTACCTTGGGTTTAATAAACATGTAGCAGAACAGAAACAATCAGACAAAGCAAATAGGCATACCGTTTACCGTTAGAATCATTATGAGATTCTTCTTTCTTATTCTAAAAACACATACATACATACATAAGTTCACATCTGTACCGCAACAGGATGATCATCACGTAATGGCTCAGAAAGGCAAGCGCTGGCCATGGCTGCAACCACCACGCGGGTAAGGCTGGCCCGCCAAGAGACTGACGCTGCCAAAGTAACCATGTTGAAATAACCTAGCCTTGCAAATATAAGAGCAAAACCGAGCACCGGCCATGGCTGCAACCACCAATCGGGTAAGGTTGCCCCGCCAAGACACTGGTGCTGCTAAATCAAGGTCATAAAGAGTTTGAACACAAATACTTATCATCATTGCCTGTATGTATGTGTTAGGCATTAAATAGGCGAAACACCTCTTCATCATTGCCTCGGAAACATTGATCATGCATACTCGATTTTAATCAGATACGATAAATATAAAGGACGACCAACCCAAAAAACGGCTCAATTTTAAGCAGGATCAGATCAGCGACAATGGAAGTGGTACTCGTAAAAGCCATGGCTGCAACCATGTGGTTACCTCGCCAAGGTACGTTTTTCGGCAAACTACACTTACCTAGAAAAACAAACCTTAGGTAACCATGTTTGCACACATATGTGATGCGAACGAAAACAGCCAACCCTACGTCACCATGGTTGCAAACACAAATACGGAATGTGCTGCCGTCCTATGGCTGCAATTATGTCAACAATCAATAATCAGCTTCACATGAAATTTCATGCTTATTTGCACCGACACACACATACGCTAAGGCCTATATTTTACATATCACTTTCAGAACAAATTTTATACATCAAAATATACTTGTTTTTATCCAAGATCCAAACACATTTGTTTTTTTTCATCCATCCCTGCCATTCCAAATCACAGCTTCTGATTTTATAACCCATCTAAATCCGAATAATTCATTTAAATTAAATAAGTTACCAAGCATGATAAACATATAATCTGATAAAAAAACACATGAATTAGATGAAAACAATTACCTCAAAAGGGCTTGTTGCAAACATCATCAGCAACGCATCCTACAAAAGAAATCAACCAAAACCCCAAATTAACGAAACCCTAATTTGTTAAAAAAAATTAAATAAAAAAAAGCATAAAAACCTAATTTGTTAAAAAAAAATAAATAAAAAAAAAGCATAAAAATGTAAAACCCTAAAATTAAACTGAAATTAATCACCATAAATAATAACCAAACCTTTTTTGGACGCCTACCGGAAGTTCATAGATTCAGAGATAACACACATATCGCGTGTGTGTGTATCTGAGTTTTCTGGAATATGAAGAATCCAGAACCACAAATATATAGATATAAGCAAACCCTTCACTGTAGATAGTAACATTTGGCACCCAAAGAACCACAAATTCAATAAAATACTCATTTTACTGTAACCCCCCTCACAAAGCACTGTAGCACAATAGTATTTCTTTTTGGATCGGACTCCGGTTAAACGCCGGTGGAGTCACCACCCACTCGGATCCTTTGAGAAAGAAAGAGTTGTGAGTTATGGTGAATAGTCACGGTCGGGTACCAAGTTTCCACTTCACACAATGGGCCCAAAAAAACCCGACCCAAACCCAAGGTCAAAGCAAAAGGCTTCTTTGTTGGGCTTAGTCAATCCCTGATAAATGTATATATTTATAATGTACGTTGGACTAAATAAAATTCAATCTCTACTACTCATAAAATAAATTTACCTATTATTATAACATAAAATCTTTTAAAAATGAGTAAAGCTGAGAACGAGACATTTTATTAATGAAAACTTTGAAGACCTTTTTAATACTATTTAAAATAAATAACTTAAATAAATTTTATCTTTTATTAATAACTAGATTAACAACCCGCCCGATGGGCGGGCTAGTTTCGATATATTATTTATATATATTTAAGATATTTGTAATTTAATTTATGTTGTTTAATATAAATTATCGTAAAACGAAATAATTATTTAAATGTAACTTATACATACAACTATAGTATTGATAAGTTATTCATTCTTAGAAACAAATCACCATTGTTGATTCATATAAACCATTAAACAAAAGTACAGCACGTAACACAAATCATCCGCCTTATCTAAGTGTGTGTAAAACTTCTTTAAATACAACGTTGGTTGTTTGTCTGTTTTATTGATAAGTTTGTTTTATCGAAAACTGTCTTCTGTTAAGCTTGAAAGGCATTTTCTTTTCAGACGGGCTTACAACCATATGTGATAAGTGTAATTTAAAATAAGTGTAATTTAATTTGATGTTGTTTAATAAAATTTGTCGTAAAGAAAAGAGTTATTTAAATGTAACATATGCTTATAGTTGTAATAATGCTAGTTAGTTATTCATTCATACAAAAAAAAAAAAAAATTTTTTTGACATTGTTACTTCATACAAATCATTTAAACAAAAGTACATAAGAAAGCACAAACATCCACCTTATCTAAGTTTGTGTAAAACTTCTTTATATACGATGTTGTTTATTTTATCAGGATAGTTGCACTCTGTCACAACAAAGAATTCTCGAACCTAATTTGCTCTTAACAAACAACATACAACTGACCATGCAAAAAAATAGGACCCTTTATAAAAAGCCCAACTTTTGACAAAATTTCGGTTTGAAAAAGTGTTTCGGTTTTTAAATATCATGCATATTGATCGGGTGTAGAAGCTTGCAAGTGTAGATAAGTCTCTTAAACCATTCAAACATTCTTCGTTGGGCATAAGAAAACCTGCTTTATGTGGTTTGTCAGTTACAATTTGCGGAGCAGTGTTCTTTTTAGATAGTTTCGTAAATTTCTTTTATCAATGTTTGTTAGTTGTAGTGGAGTATTTACCATTGTCTTGTTTTGTAGACTAAATTATATACAATCATAATACCACTAACTTTTAAATTAATACTTCGGTTTACTTTTACACAACAAACAATTGCTCATATGCAACGCAGGCAAGTGTCATCTTCATTTGCTACGATAAACACATTAAGTATAGGATCAATACACTTAGCCCACATCTTAAGTCATAATAATAGACTAACCACAAATTGAGAACACATAATAGATTATAGATTTGATAGACAATAATAGATTAAGTAATTTGGAAGATGAAATAGCGTAACTCATACCAGCATAGTACCATAGTCATCCGCACCTTGCTGTTATCACATAATAAAATGCCGATTTGTGATCTTTATGAACCTGTCAGCCATGGAAAGCCTATGTTATCTACCTAAAATGTACAGAGATAAAAATGTAATATAGCATAAATCAAGGTTAGACACGACATTACTCTCCCCAACCATACTTGATTCATCAATAGAAAAAGAGTGACCAGAAATTAAATCCCATCGACTGAACCTTGTTTATGATTAAAGTGTACCGGTTTATGATTGAAATTCGAGTTCAATAATATAAATCATAAAGATCATGTAACAAAATATAAGTGACTAATTTCATCTATAACGTTGAAGAATGTATTAGAACTCCTGTCACCACATTGTAGGTCATGTTTGGCAACACCTTTTTGAAAGCGTTTAAGAGCGGTAAGCGACAAGCGACAAGCGTTCCAGTCTTAACGCTTGTTTGGCAACACTGCTGCTAGCGTTTAACAACACCTCAAAAGCTTGCAATCTTAATGCTTCTTAAAGAAGCTTTCCAATATACCGCTAGCGTTTACTTTTAATATTACCAATTTACCCTTAAAAAATAACATCCATTCATAAGTATATGCCCTTTTACGTAATTTTACATTTTATAATTACAACTACAGCTACGTTACCAAACACGTTTTTTAAGCAAACAACTAATGCTTACTGCTACTGCTTACTGCTACAGCTTACTGCTTATTGCTACTGCTTACTGCTACCTGTCGCCAAACATAGCCGTAGTATTTTATTATGAATGAAAACCTTCCACTATTATTAGTATTATCAATTTATGCAGTAACTTAATTTCATAATTGTAAGAATTTCCTAACACCCCTTCTTTATGTGCTGACCTGATATAACTTTTTTTCTCTATTTCAAACGTCCCTCATTCCTACAGTAACCTACATATCATAATGCATTTTAGTCTCCAAAAAAATGGTTTTTACCTCCTACTTGTGAAACGCATTTGCAATCCACTCCAAACACAATTTGTTCTTGTTATAACCTGAACCAAACACTCCTCATTCCTATTATAACCTCATCCAAACTCGTGCTATTTCTGCATAAGCCTAAACCAAACACACCTTATGCTGCAATATCCTAATTAATTCACTTTATTTTTGTAGTTACCTGATCCAAAAACATCATGTTACTTCAGTACTTGGTCTTCAATTTCTTGAGTAAATATTCTTTTGCGGTTCTTTTGGCTTTCCATTCTACTTTCAAATGAGCATTCTCATCCAGTAACTTCTTCACAACCCATCCTAAGCTTTCTGCATTCAACCCTACAAAAAGGAGCTTGCTCCAAAATAGACCCGCGATTCTTGTTTAACGAATTCAGTTCCTCTTTTAGGCAATATATTTTTTGTTGAGAATGAAGCACCATCTACATCTACATATCTCATTAAAATAACTGTTCTGTGTACAAAACATTTTTTTAAAAAGATGCAGTAATATACTAAAACATAGCCGATCATGCATAAATAATCATATAGACGCATAGTTACTAAGCTCAACGTGCTAGAATAATAGGCCTGAACAGGGCATTACCTCCTTTTTCTTATCTCCTTTGCTTTTAAATTTGAGCTACACAACTTACCTCGTTTTTTATCATCAGCAAGAATTACCTTATGTATATCTTTTACTTTGAAACTTTTTTAGCCATTACCTGCATCATTTTTTTTCGTGTGAGTAGCCTCAGGTTGCCGAAATTGATCTTCTCCGTGTTTCACCTTCTACCGCAGTTGAACCATAATCAACGAAAAGAAGAAAAAAACGTTGTCAAAAAACCTTATCCTTTTCTTTTTCCATATGAATTTAGTCCTAAACTCCTAATTTTTCTTGCCAACAAACCGTATCCTTTTCTTTTTCCAATTTTTCTTGCCATGTCAACAAATTAAACCTTATACAGTCCCCAACTGCAGTTGCCAAACCTTATACAACGACAATAAAACCCAATCCTAGCGACTTTTTCAGTAAAGAAAGGGTTAAACCATATGGGTGCTGTGGAATATGCATAAAAAAGGTAACACGCATATAGCAAAAAAATGTTTGTGAGCTTAATATCAAGTTGCACTTACACGTTCAAAATAATTACTTTTTCGAGTTTACATGGTTTGCAAGCTCATCAGTTACATATTCAACTTCATCATCGTCAATAACATCATCTATGTCAATAACATCATCTATGGCATCTGACATCATTTAGTCTGCAGAAATAACAAAAAATAATCAGCTTAAAGAATCTTAACAAATGAAAGATGCTGCAAATTATAAGATGAAATTATGGTTACAATGTATTAAAATTTGATTAATATTTGACTATAAATAAGAAAAGGATATTTCAGTTTTTAAAATTAAAAATGTAGCTGTAATTTCGGTAATCTTTTATAAGAACAGTTTTGAATTTTTTTAAAGTGTACATCTAAAAAAAATCAAATGTGGCTACTTAAATGTAATTGAAATACAGTTCTGAAATGATTCAGCTTTAAATTATTGACCGGAAAATATTCAACATCTAAAAAACATGAAGAATTTAAATTAATCAACAAAAATGAATAATTTGAATTAATCAACAAACATAAATTCGTATAAATGGCATGGCTTCCTCTATAAGTTTTGTTAAAAATTGATTTGAAAATAGATTTTCATCCCAAAAAATTCTCAGCAAAACGCCTAGCTTAATGAGATGGTCAACACTTCCTAAATTGTAGCCATAAGTAAGTTTAAATGTGTAGATTCTGTCAAATTACAAATTTGAAATCTTTGCTTCCTAAGCCACAAATCAAATCACATCAAATCATCAAATCAAATCAAATATATGAATATTTTTGAATTATTTTGAAAAANAAAAAAAAAAAAAAAAAAATAAAAAAAAAAAAAAAAAAAAAAAACAAAAAAAAAAAAATTATAAAAAAAAAATAAAAAAAAAAAAAAAAAAAAAACGTTAATTGATAGTATTCTAAATAAAAAACTTTACTTGATGCCCTAATATGAACTCATCACGATGAAGATAGCCTTTTGAATCTTAGTCAATGATTCAAACACTTTATATATGCATATAATGAAAAATGGTTACTTTGATTGCAATTCATACCTTTATTAATGTGATAAGGTTATCATCACAAACGTAGCCAGAAAATTGATGCAGTAAATTGATTAAACGGATAACTGCATAAGAACTAAACATTAATATTTAATCAGAAAATAATATTAAAATAAAAAATGTTATCGCACACATAAATTAGTATTCAAGATAGCCGGACGGTTCTTGGTATCCGTGATGTCGCTGGAATTCAAGAAAAACATATTTGATATTTAATTGACAAGAAAAACATATCTGTGATCTCCTTATTAAAATAATATATCGAAACAGATCATTAACAGGTTCTCCTAAAAATATGTAATTGACATGAAAAAATCATCAAAATTAGATTAATAACCTGTAATTTATACAATCTTAGCATTATCATCACTGAGGTTGCCGGAAAATAGTTGCCGTCAATTAGGTCGCCGAATAATTTGCCGTCAATAATAGATACACATAATCAACCGGAACAGGGTAGCTTTTAATCACCTAAAGAAGACCAAACCAATTCCATATACACCAAACCACTTCCACCGGTGCATAAATAGATTGCGGGTAAAGATTATAAATCTGAGATATTGGTATGCTCTTGATTTATCCAAATTTATTGATAACCTTTAATTGATTCGGACTATCCGGTTGTGATTAGATTGAAGGGTTAAGGGTGTTGATGGTTTAGAGGAAGAACATATTTTGGGAGAAGTATGTGAAAAAAAATTGATATAAAAATTAGATGACAGAGAATCATGAACGGAGGAGTGATTTTCGGGTGATTGATGAAACTGATATATTAATGCGAGAATGGGTCAATGGTTTTCTGCCAGCGTGTCTTGCCACGTGGCATTTCTCTCTCCTCCACCTAATTACTTAGTTGCCATGTCATCAATCAGAAACAGACACACGGTTAACAACTTTGTGAGCAACAAAAAATTAAATTTTACAAACATAATATGACAGCAAAATTAAGTATTGCACGACAATAATAATATAATATATTTCTTTATCACTTGGTTTACAAAATGCTGATTGCACGAGTATTCATCTAGGTCACACCCGGTTCCTCAATTTTGAAAAATAAGCAAAAGAGAAAAGAAAAAACAACCAAACAAATGGTTGCATGGGTAGATAAAAGTTTAATGAGAGAATACGGTCATTGGTAAGTAATTGTATCAAAAATGCGTTAAGTTGTGTCATCACTAGTTTTTTCTTTTAAGATAATTTCATATTTACCCAATATAAACCTCAAAATGCCATATTTACCTAACTTACAAATAATAATGCATATTTGATGCAAGTTTGAAGAAGTATGAAATTTTGATGTTTTGATTGGGGAAATATGGCTTTGATTTTTGTTATATTAGTTGTTGGAAGTAAAAAATTTATATTAACATTTATGAGGTTTATTGCAAAAAATCTTTTTACTTTAACACATTTGTTGAAACTTGGACCTTGAAAGATCTTTGAGCCTTTGGATCGTTAGCATTGTCTGTGTAATCACAAACACTCTAAAAGAGAATCTCTACTACTTGTACTGTTTAGCGGAATTATAAGTACAAGCACAACACAAATACTAACAATGCTTTGATCCTCTATGGATCGTTTATTATCAACTAATAATGTTCTTCTCAAAACTTACATAATGCATTAGCAAGGATTCCTTTTATACTACAAGAAACCCTAACCCTTCTTACAAGAATCAAATAACAGTAAAACAATAAAAGATATTCTACATATCTTGTCCTAGAATAAACTAAGTCTACATTCTACGGATTAACTATATCCGCAGAATCTTCTCATCCGCAGGAACACTTGTCAGCAGAAACCAGCAAAGCTATCCGCAGGATCCTTTCAACAGCATTCCTCAGCAGTAGTTTTTAGAATTCCCAACAATCCTCCCATAATCTTGAATTTGACCTGGTTAAGTTCAAGATTCTTGATAGATCTTAACTTGTCAGAATAAGAATTCGAACACCAGCAGCAAAGAATCAAAACATTCACATCTCTATGAGTGACCAAACTTTAAACTTCAGATCTTTGCAGCAACAAATGACATAATGTACATCAAAACATATTAGTTTCATACTATTCTCATCACATCCAGGTGTGTTAACTCCTGTGAGAGGTGAATCATTGAAAATAATGGATTTGATGTCTCTTTACCAATAGCCATCACTACTGGAGTAGCCAAAAGTCAAATTTTCAGAAAAAAGTTTTTGAATAAACTTTGGAATTTCATGTAGGGTTTAATATTGAGTTTCATGATTTGTGCTTTTGGATATTAGATATTTGGCTGCTTGTCTTGCTATATGATTTTTTTATAATTTTTGGTTGGCTTGTTTGACTGCTTAATTTGTGCTTAACTTTTAGCACTTTTTCAAAGACTTGCACTGTGCACAGCTTTGCACCCAACTTCACAAGCTTCCATAGAGCTTATCAGTGGGCCCCACAACCTCCCCCTTGGTTCTTTGGACTCACAAGCTGGCCACCTTTCTAGTGGTACCAAGCTTTTGAGCTTAAACACCCTTGTGGGCCCCCTAGATCAGCTCCAAATCTGTCCCATTTCTGTGTTGAAACCAAGTTCCATGTGCTTATTTTTTGTGCTTATTGGCTTATTTAGTGTTGTATTTTGCTGTTTCTAGCTTATACCAGTCCAAATAAGTTATTTGAACCATCCTCCACCTCTGTGGGCCCCACAGAGGTTCATTTCCTTCAAAAGTCAACTGTTAAGCACTTTGGTGTCCATTTGGCTTATTTTTAAGCTAGAAAAAAGTTGTCTTCACAAAAGTTTCATGTTTTTAGGTATAAAATAGATTTATAAAACAAAAACCAGAAAAATCCAATTTAAAATTACGTGATAGTTTCTATTTAATATTAATTACCTTTTTAATTTTCCTTTTTAGCTTTTTATTAAGTAATTTGCATTTTTATATTTTTATTAATTTTATTTTATGTTAAAGTATTTTTGGTAATTTTTTCAGATTTTTTATATTGTCATTTAGTACTTATTAGAATTAATATTAGTTTTATTAGTAATTAATTAATATTTAATTATTAAATAGCAAAATTAGTTTTTATTAAGCACTACCTAGTTTTTATAATTTTCCTAGCTTTTATATATTATTAAGCTTCTTTAAAAATTAAGCTTGCAATTTTCCCTTTTCATTTGCTATTTTTGTTAATTAAATTAGTTTAAATAGTTTTTAATTAGTAATTAAGTAAATAATTAATAAAATAATGTAATTATAGTTTTTATAAACTTTTTATAATTTTTTAGGGTTTCTGTATTAGTTAATTAGTTTTATAAAATATTTTCTCAATTATCTAAGTCATTTTTAGTATTATTAGTAATTTAAATTAGTTAATTAGTTAATTAATAGGTAATTAGTAATTAATTAATATTTAATTCAGAAAAAGACAAAAATAGTTATTTTTAATTTTTATATTTCTCTTAAGTCATTTTGGATTTTTAGGAAATATTTTTGTAATTTTCTAAGTTAAATTTGTTATAGAAATCTTTTTAGAATTAGTTTAAATAGATTTTAATTAAATTAAAATAGTTTTAATTAAATAATTAATATTAAATTAATATAATATTAATAAAATATTTTCTTCTTAGATTTTAATTTTCTTTTAAGTTTAAAAGTTTTGAAATTTTCATTTTACACCCTTGTAGTTTAGAACTTGTCACATTTAGTCCTTGTACTATTTTCAGTTACGTTTTTAATACTTTTTGTTACATATTTGTTATATCTGATTGTTGTGCATCTTAATACTGTTTCCAAATACCATTCCAAGTAATCATTAGTGTAAAATCAAATCAAAATCCAGTTCTGGTTACTTTCCTCAAATCACTCATTCCAGAACGTTTTCCCAAAACACAATTTCAATCTCGTTGGGATATAACGACCCGGGAATACACTGTGCTTACACCGGATCATTAATTGATCACTCTCTCCCTCATTTGACTTAGTTGACCACACCTGGTTGACTGGTTAGTTTGGGAGGAGTCAATCAACCATATCAACATGCTCTTCTTCAGCAGAAACAAAGGTATCAGCAGAAGAAGATGCAGCAGACTGATGTGCAGGAGAAGACAGCTCGGAAGGGTCAGCAGTAACTCCAGAAACACTCGCACCTTGAAAATCAGTGGTAGGATCTTCATCAGCAACCTCAAATGTTCTTCCATACATAAAGATATGAGGATCCTCTCCTGAAGGAGCAGCAATAGATGGCTCTGGAACTGTAGAAGTAGGACCATGGTCAAAAGCAACACCATCAGCAGGATCAACATCCATGGATTGCCCAATATCAGCAGCAGATGGTGTAGCAGCAGAATCAACAACTGGTGCAGAAGTTTCACCCCCACTTTGACTAAAGAACTGCTCTGTCTGAACCTTGATGGGAATCTTGTTCTTTTGAGTGTCAGCAGTTGTAAGTGGTGGAGAGGGAGTGAGGTTAACTTCAGTAGCTGCAGCCAACATATGAAGAGAATCAAGAGACACAGATTCCTTTGCTCTTTTATCTGTAGGGACCTCCAGTTCATCCTCTGATTCAACCACAAACTTCCTCTTCTTATAGGTCTCAAGCTGATCTTCCAAAGTCTGAACTCTGTGTGTTAATACATTGATTTGACCCCCAAGATCTGCTTTGGTCTGAGTGAGTTCCCTTTCCAAATCTCCAACTTGTGTGACATACCTGTGAAGCAACTCATAGACTTTGGTTAGTGATATAAGGTCCTCAGCTGTACCAACAGGTATACCAGTGGTTTTGGGAGCTTCATTGGACCTGGTAGGAGACACATGAAAAGCATCACCAGTAGTGGTGGTATCAACAAAGGACTCTCTAGTTGGATTAGAGGGATGTTGTCCTGTGAATATAGGTGTCTCATTATTGGGCTTAGCAACAAAGGGTCCTATGAACTCATCACTATGGTCAAGTTGGTCAGTGAAGGGTGTCTCATCCTCATTCCTATGGTCAACAGAATCCTCATCAGCAGGATTGACTGGTTGCAGAGGAGCATCAGGTTGCTCATGAGGAGTATCTACAGGATGATCATCCGCAGCTGCTGATGCAGATGCTTCAGCAGCTTCAGATGAACCAGCAACCCCAGCTGCTGATGCACTGGCATCAGCAGTTTCAGGAATGGGTGGAACACTATCCTCAGCAGCATGAAGGCTGGGTGGATTACCACCTTCAGCAGTACCAGCATTGCCACCTGGCAACATAGCTGGTGTCAGAGGCCAATGTGCACCAGTGTATTGACTAACCATGCTGGAAAAGACTTTAGAGGTCAACTCTAGAATAGGTCTATGTGTTCTATCACGTGTTTCAATACCTATGATGATTTGAAGGAACCTAGGGTACATATAAAACTTGTTCTTATCAGCATTAATATTACTAATCATGCCCTGAAAGATAAATCTAAAAAAGTTAAAATTTGTACCCTGTGATATACAAGCAATAGCACAAGCCAAATATGTAGAGAATTGGTCCAATCCTCTAGTCTTATTGCTTACACACTTCAACAATGTATGCACCAGAAACTTCCATTTGGGGCAGAGTAGTTTCTTATACCATGCTTTCTTTCCATCACCCTGATAGCCAATAGCCTGTAATGCAGGTAGTATCAGTGCCTTATCTTCATGATACTCACCATCTGCATCTTTCAGTTGGAGTTTAGTGCGGATCAAAGACTCAGTAACTTCATACTCTTTCCCATCAATGGTACCGAGAATCCTTGTGTCATCATCTCCTACTGTGGCAGTGTCCCAAAATTGTGTAACCAATGATTCACACACAAGTGTGGGATAGTGTGTGAGAGCAAAATGAAGGTTAGACCGCTTCAAGAACTCTACCATTGCATCAAATAATTCTTTCCCCTTTGCTTTGCCCAGAAATGCAATTTGGTTGTGGTCACTTTTGAAGACAAGTGCGGCCATGAGTGGATTTGAGAATAGAATGAATTTGAGAAGTTGAGAAATGGGTTTGAAGTTATAGCTAGTGGGAAGGAGTTATTTTGAGTGTGGGTTTCACACGATTGGTTATTTAAGGGAGTTACCAAATCGTGGGAGGTAATTGACAACGAATCTTGGAAAGAATCGTTTGACCAATTTTGACTTTATTACTTTCCCAAAATAAAACCCAAAATTGTACTCGTCAGCAGAATGGAAAAGTCAATCCGTAGAATCTCATGGTCAATCCGCAGAATCAAACCATCAGTAGAATTGAAAAGTCAATCCGTAGAATCTTATGGTCAATCCGCAGAATCAAACCATCAGTAGAATTGAAAAGTCAATCCGTAGAATCTTATGGTCAATCCGCAGAACCAAACTACCAGCAGAATATCTACAGGCTGTCATCCATTAATACCCATTGAACCGACTCCTCATTAAATGCCTTAATTGTTTAATCAGGTCTATAAATAACCCTCAAATCACACTTAATCACCATCAAACAAACCCAATTTCTCATCAGCAGCAATCATGAATCCAATAGAAATATCCTCTGATTCCTCTTCAGCTTCTTCAGACCATTACATTCCTCCTCCACCTCCTCCACCACCACCACCAATGCCTTTTAGACGAAGGCGTGGCTGGAGAACCAAGGAGGAAGCACGCAAAAGGAGACATGATGTACCAGCTCCTCCTTCTCCACCACCACCACCATCACCATCACTTCCTTCTTCATCCTCTGACTCAGATACCCCTGATAAGACAGGGCGTATGGAGTTGTTGTTTCTTGAGGATTTGGATGAAGGGCCTTCTGAGCCACCACCTCTTTCAAAGCTTCTGACAAAGGAGATGGAGCGAGTTGTGGCTGGGATGAGCCAGATACCAGTTCCTCAATCTGCCAAGAAGTTGCCAAAACCACCTCCACAGGTAATGGGGCTTGTGTGCAAGAAGCTATGGACTTCTGAAACAAGGCCCAAAGATGTTGAGAAGGTGCTGAGGAACAAGGGGGCTGGTGAAGGTACATCTGATCCCAAGGGCAAAGGGAAGAGAAAACAGGATTAGGTGCTAAGATGTGTTCAGTCTTTTGAGTAAGTTGCTCGGATGTGTTCAGTCTTTTGAGTACGAGGGTCAACACATATGAAGAGAACAAGACTGAGACACCCGATGACAAGCTTGTTGCATGGAAAGCTTTATTTTGTACCCTCAAAGGGAATAGAAATCAGGATTAGGTGCTAAGATGTGTTCAGTTGTGTTTGTTTAGATGTTAGGATTGACTGTAACTTCTTTTGGTGAAAATGAATGAACTTATAATTTATCTCTTTGTTGTCATTCACCTTGTTTTATGCATAAGGTAGATACTTCTGAAAGAATATGTTATCAGCAGGAACTACACTCAGCAGAAACACCTTTCAGCAGGAACTGTAAAAGCTATCCGTAGGAACCATTTGATCAGCAGAATCACCCTCAGTAGTATTGTGCAAAAATATCTTTAGGAGAAATCTTAGAGCATTTATTCTGCCACCTAATACGCATTTATGGACCTACACTTTGACTTTTGCCTATAAAACAGATCCAAACTTTTCACCAAACCTAATTATCCACCAATAACAAGAACCATGAGCTCAAAACCCCAAATTGTTGAATCTTCATCTGATGCTTCAAACCTTAATGAATCACCAACAAGGAGCACAGATGAATCCCCAGATGCAGAAAAGAACCAGATTCCCAAAAAGTCATCCAAGAAGAAGATGAATGAAGTTGGATCATCAAGCACAGTTCCCAATCTGGCCATGTCACCTGAATCTTCAGAAGACTCCAATCCTTGGATTCCTCTCCAACCACCTGCAAGAGAGCTCATATCACCCTTCCTGTGTACTTCCTCAGATGAGGATGAACCCCAAGATCAAGCTCCTTCCACTCCAACAGGATCAACAGAGAATTCTTCCAAACCTCCAAATTGGGGTTTTGATTCAGACCTCTCTGATGATGATGGGAAGGGAAAAGGAAAGGTGGAGTAGTGTCAGGGTTAGAGTCATGTTGCAATGTTGTCAGGGTCTGTAGAATCACCATCTTTTGTAATAATCTTTTTATGATAAATGAATTTACTTTCCCCTTAACAATCACTTTGATGTTTGTTCTCTGAGTATACTTGAGTAATTCTGTTTTACTGACATGAGTTAATGCTACGGATGCACTTCCAAAACATCAGCAGAAATGTTATCAGCAACAATGTTATCAGCAGAAACAGTAACCTCAGCAGAAACATACATCAGCAGAATCGGCTTAGCTACAAAACAAACACACAGACCAAAACACACAAACCAATCTAATCCAAATAATTGTTAGTGTATACAATAAGTAACCTGCAAAACAAAGTTAGTAATTATACAAAATACATTATCTACAAATCCTCCCCAGAGGCATATGCCTCCCCTCAAACACAGCAGTCAAGGGTTAACCATCCCAATATGGACCACTAAGTGATTAAACCTCGGTCCATCAAACGCCTTTGTCAAAAGATCAGCCACATTATCATCTGTATGGATTTTAAGCACCTGAATTAAGTGTTTTTCATTTGCATCCCTAATGAAATGGTGCCTAATTTCAATGTGCTTAGTTCTATTATGATATACTGGATTCTTAACAATGCATATGGTACTTTGGTTATCAATAAAGATTTTAGTGTTCATGAAATTGAACCCATAATCAAGTAGTTGATTTTGAATCCAAAGAACCTGGCCACGGCAGTTAGCAGCAGCAACATACTCTGCTTCAGTAGAAGAATTGGCCACAATTGTTTGCTTCTTGCACTACCAAGATATTAACCTTCTTCCAAGGAATTGGCAACCTCCAGTAGTGGATTTCCTATCCAAATTAGCACCTGCATAATCACTGTCACTGTAAGCTTCCAGTACAAAAGGAGACTCTCTTGGGTACCAAAGACCAAGTTTGGGTTGGCCTTTAAGATACTTAAAGATCTTTGTTGGGAATTACATTTGAGTTGATAGACAAAACATATGAAAGATGAAGGACTTATGATGATAAAGTGAAGAATGCAAAACACAAGGGACTTGCTTGTTAAAGAAGATTTATTTATTAGTCCCTCGTAGTATTTTGTAACCCTAGTATCTCTATTATATAAAGAGATACAGGGAATAGGTTTTACATGTACGTACAAGATGTAAACATCCAGTAAAGTGTGTGTGTCTCTCCTAGGCGTGAGTCCTCTAAAGTAGACGCCTAGGTTTAGTGTTTTGTTAAGCCTCAAGGATCATAGATCCCTCTTAGAGTGTAACCGTGCTACACTTGATCACATAGCATTGGGGCTTATGGTGTATTGTAGAGTAGAGATGATGACGAAGAAACCTTGTAGCAATAATAATGATTGTTTTGTTTATTCCGCTGCGTATCGTGTTATTAATCATTATTATTGTAATCCCTAGATGAGGTCTAACCAACCTCGAGCTAAAACGATCTTAACATGTGGTATCAGAGCCAAGGGGCTCGTGATCGTGGGATTAAACAAGGTTTTGTTTGTCGAAGAACGAAGAAAACAAGAAAAATTCGAATTTGGTTCAATTTTCGTAACTCACTGCAGAGTAGTTTTGTACAGGCGATTTCTCCTTCGTTAACCGTTGGATCGGGCTGAAATGTTTACTGGAGCTTCTCTATATATCAAGGAAGATTTCCACCAGAGGGATCTTCAATCTGAGCTTTTATGTGAAAGTTCTGGTGTGTCAAAAACTGCTGCAGAGAGAGGTATTATATTTCGAATTTTTAGGGTTTCTTTGATATTTAACTTCCTGAATTCGTTTTATATCAATTATATTCATCATGGAAGTTGGATATATGTTATTTGGTGCCTAAACTTCCTAAAAGAAAGCTGCTATGGTTGTGTATCCTAATTTGTTTTATTGCAACCTGAAGATCCTTGGTGGTATAGCATGGATTAAGGGGAAGTCGTTATCTTTCATATATGTTAGCTTCAGGGGAAGTTCGTGCTTACTGGGTTTTGTCATATCAACTAGGGGAAGATTGTTGGGAATTACATTTGAGTTGATAGACAAAACATATGAAAGATGAAGGACTTATGATGATAAAGTGAAGAATGCAAAACACAAGGGACATGCTTGTTATTTATTAGTCCCTCGTAGTATTTTGTAACCCTAGTATCTCTATTATATAAAGAGATACAGGGAATAGGTTTTACATGTACGTACAAGATGTGAACATCCAGTAAAGTGTGTGTGTCTCTCCTAGGCGTGAGTCCTCTAAAGTAGACGCCTAGGTTTAGTGTTTTGTTAAGCCTCAAGGATCATAGATCCCTGTTAGAGTGTAACCGTGCTACACTTGATCACGTAGCATTGGGGCTTATGGTGTATTGTAGAGTAGAGATGATGACGAAGAAACCTTGTAGCAATAATAATGATTGTTTTGTTTATTCCGCTGCGTATCGTGTTATTAATCATTATTATTGTAATCCCTAGATGAGGTCTAACCAACCTCGAGCTAAAACGATCTTAACAATCTTCTTCACTGCATTGAGATGGGAAGTCAAAGTTGTGACTTGGTGCCTAGAACAAGCACTCACAGCAAATGTAATGTCTGGCCTTGAAGCTGTCAAATACATAAGTGACCCAATCATGGACCTGTACATGTGAACATTGACAGGAAGATCTGCTTCAAGGTTATTCTTAGTTTTGGGGGTTTCATATGGGGTAGTTGCAGTCCTAACATTCTCCATATCAAACTTCTGAAGAATGTCCTTCACATACTTCTCTTGATGGATGAAGATACCATCAGGTTTTTGCTGCACTTGTAGACCCAAAAAGAAAGTCATCTCTCCTATAGCACTCATCTGAAATTCACCCTTCATCAAGTCCTCAAATTCTCTGCACCAAGCTTCCTTAGTTGATCCAAAGATGATGTCATCCACATATACTTGCACAAGAATGATCCCTTGAATTCTTCTTGATAAAGAGAGTCTTATCAATGGCTCCTCTTCTATAACCATGTTTTAGCAGGAATGTAGATAGCCTAGCATACCAGGCTCTTGGTGCTTGATGAAGTCCATAGAGAGCTTTTACAACTTTGTACACATGGTTAGGATGCTCTGGGTCTTCAAAACCTTTAGGTTGAGTAACATATACTTCTTCTTCAATCTCCCCATATAGAAAAGCACCCTTCACATCCATCTGATAGACCACAAACCCCGTATAGGAAGCAAAGGCCAAAAAGATTCTAATGGGCTCAACCCTAGCCACTGGTGCAAATACCTCATCATAATCAATCCCCTCTTCTTGAAGGTCTAAAGTGTGTAATACTGGGAACTTTACCAGTGAGAAGTTCATAAGGTGTCTTGTTATGAGGTCTAGTGATTGATACCCTATTCAGAACATAACAAGCAGTGCTTACTGCTTCAGTCCAGAACATAGTGGGTAATTTAGAGTCTGCAAGCATAGTTCTTGCTGCCTCTATCAAGGTTCTATTCTTTCTCTCAGCAACCCCATTTTGTTGTGGGGTTCTTGGATTGCTATAGTCCTTTTTTATCCCTTTAGACCCAGAAAGTTCAATTAACAAGGCATTTTTAAACTCTGTCCCATTATCACACCTAATACATTTAACCTTTTTATTTAGCTGGTTTTCAACAAGGGTTATAAATTCTTTTAGAGTTGGAAAAGTTTCATCTTTAGTTCTCAAAAAGAATACCCAACAAAACCTGCTATAGTCATCAGTGATTACCAATGAGAAGGACTTGTGATCAATACTGCGGATTTGAGTTGGACCAAAAAGATCCATATGCAGCAGCTGAAGAGGTTCTGAAATGGTGCTCACAGCTTTGATGGATTTGTATGAGGCTTTGTGTTGCTTCCCTTTGTTACATGCAACACAGTTGTGTTCATTGGTGAAGAGTTTGGAAGGAAGTCCATCAACTAGACCAAGTTTGGAAAGCTTGTTGATGGTCTTGAAATTTACATGAGCCATCCTTCTATGCCACTTTGTAGATTCATCTAGAGATGCTTTAGCCACCAAACATGTTAGATCACCTGGAGGTTGGACATCATATAAGTTGAATGTGTATAAGTTGTGACTTCTTGGAACTCTCAGCAGAATGTTTGTATCTGTTGTAAGTTGAAAGTCTTTAGACAGCACAAGACATTCATCTTCAGAGAAGAAGACTTTGTTCTTGGTGTCACAAATTTGTGAGACTGAGAACAAATTGAAGTTTTGTAGCTCCTTCACAAAGTACACATTCTGAAAGTCCAACTTGGGTGTTCTAATGGTTCCTTTCCCAGTGATTCTACCTTCACCTCCACCAAAAGTTACAGAGCCACCATGTTGAATAGGCACAAAGTCATGTATTATGTCTTCATTCCCTAACATGCTTCTTGAACAACCACTATCCACTATGCCTATTGCTTTACTTTTAAGAGGATGTTCCTACAACAACAACAAAAATAATATACAAAAATTAGTACACTTTGGAGACTCAAGTCATCACTGACTTGAGTCTGCCTTGGGATCATAATTGTTAGGCCATGGAAATATATAAGATCCACCATTGTTCTTGGGTCTGTTTTGAAAATTTGGTCCCATATAGTTCCAAGAACAACCTGCTGAGGGCTTAACAGCAGAATCCCATGGTGTTTCCCACCCCCATATACATTGGGTGATAATAATTAGGCCAATAACCATTCGTAAAGTAAGAATTATTAGGTCTGTAGAATGGTCTAGCAACTTGTCTTTTCCTCCTGGGCGGAAAAGGTCTTCCAGCAAAAACAGGTCTATCCGCAGGAACTGACTTATCAGCAGAAACTGATTTATCAGCAGGATTGGATCTGTTGGTTTGGGGAGTTGCTTGTGGAACATAAGGGGGTATTTCAGTAACATTTTTCCACTTTGGTCTAGGTCTGGTCTGATTAGCACACACACCCATTCTCTGCTCATGAAAATTACAATCCTTAATCAAATGAAATTTACTTCCACACACAAAACATTTCTTCTTTTTAGAAGATTTATTCAAAATAGAAGATGTTCCAAAACAAGCAGAAGTATTCAAACCACAAACATTATCAGAATTGTTTTGCACAAAATTAAAAACATTGTCTTGCAGAGAATTAAATGTCAAGTCTTCAAGTGAAGCTGTGTCAGAACTTGGTTCATCAGCAGCAACTCTAACAGACTTGGGTGTATGCTTGGGTGGTGTCTTGGGAAGGTCAGACTTTTCACTTGAATCACAGCTGGTATAAGAGGTAGACCCTGGGTCTGAGGACTTGTCACTGTCAGAACAAGAGACAAGTTTATTAGTGATACAAGTAGGGTCTGGCAAGTCATTGGACTTTTTGCCATAGAGATGGTGTGATCCATCAAAGTCTGAGGTCTTAGTGGTAGGCATGTGTTCTCCTCTAATAGGTCCATTGACAGCATGTAAATCTCCTTCTTTTACATAATTTGCTAACCCTGCTGGTGTAGAGTTCCTTATATCATTGATTGCCTCTACACCAACATACTTCTGAAAACCTAATCCTATCTCAGATTTTACAGATTGACTACTATAGAGTAATTCAGCTAACTTACCACCTGAAATTAGCCATTTATTATGCCTATCCACCTCATTATCTAGCTTCTCTTGTAATTCTTGTTTTTCTAAATCTACCCTAGCTTTTTCTTTTTCAGAATATTTTAACTCATTTAAAGCATTTGTTAAATCTCTTTCCAACACTCTTATCTTTTCTTCATAAGCAATCTGATTCTTTTGAAACCATAATTTTTGTTGCTCTAAGGTTTTTAAAGCATCTTTGTGAGCTTGAAGAGCTACAAAGCATTCATTGTACTTAGGTTTCATGTCATCATAAGCTTCCTTAAGATCATTATATTTATCATTACAACCAAAAACACAGTTATGTACCTGAGAGATGCCCATAAAGGCAAACTGATCATGCTCATCCTTTGTGTCACACCAAGCCAGCATGCCACTCTGCTCAGTATCATGACTCTTCTCATCATCACTCTCAGGCTCATGTATCTTCCAGTTCACATGCTCATCCAGAGATATCATTGCTTTAGCTTCTCCAGCTCCAACCTGTTTCTGCTGATAGGCAGAATACCTTACATCATCATCATTCTTCTTACTCTGGCACTCTCTGGAGAAATGACCGAATTGACCACAATTGTAGCACTTGACCTTCTTTCTATCAAATCTAGCTGGATCTCTTGCCTTGAAACCAAACTTCCTCCCAGCCTTTTTCTCAAATCTCCTGACACTCACTGAGAGCATAGCCATCTGCCATTTCAGGTTCATCTCCTCCAAATCCAATGGGTCAACCTGATCAAAGTCCTCATAGGTAAGATGCTGCTGATCTTCATAATCAGCAACAAAAGACTGAAGCATGTCTTCCATCACATTACTAGACTGGGAGTGAGATGTTTGTCTAGAAGTGACGTAGGAGGTTGATGATGCTGATGAAGATGGGCTTGCAACAGAAGTCAACTTATTGGACGTGGTGCTCACAAAAGCTGAGTAAGTGGGAGTGGATGAACGAGTGTGAGTTCGAACATCAGGCTCAAGACTTTTGAGCTTGTTGTAGAGATCATCAAAGGTGAGGTTATCAAGCCCACCTTTAGCTTTGAGGGCAATACTGACTTGCAACCATGATGGAGGTAAAGATCGTAGAAACTTGGCATTGCAGTCTTCATTGTCTGGTTTTGCCTTCATCTGGTTTAACTGACTCAGAATTCTCTGAAATCTGTCATACCCCTTGTGGATTCCCTCTTCCTCTGAGATCTGGAACTCCTGAAACTGTTGTTTGAGCATGGATCTCTTCATCCTCTTTGATTCCTCATTGCCACCAAACCTTGCTTTAATAGCCATCCAGATGTCCTTTGCATCGTCCATGTAGTGGAAATCACCTATATGTTCATCTGGAATAGCTTGAAGGAGAATAGTTCGTGCCTTGTTCTCTCTTTGAACTGATAAAACCTCTTTAGCAGATGTAGGAGCCACAAAGGTCAGATGACCATCAGCATCTCTGGTGGTCTTCCTTAACTTGTTACCATTAAGAACTACCTGCCACATATTGAAATCAATATTAGTGATCCAATTCTACATCTTCATGGCCCACAAGTCATAATCCTCCTTCTTGAGATAGGGAAATTTTGCATTGTTGTTGGTGAGGTTGAGTTGATGTAGTGTTGTAGCATTGATTGGTTGAGTGACTTCTGAATCATCAGATGATCCTGGCATGGTGTTGATTGTAAGAGTTGGAAAAAGAAAGTTGTGTAAATATCACAGAGACTCCCCCGAGGCTCTGATACCACTTGTTGAAACTTAGACCTTGATAGATCTTTGAGCCTTTGGATCGTTAGCAATGTCTGTGTAATCACAAACACTCTAAAAGAGAATCTCTACTACTTGTACTGTTTAGCGGAATTATAAGTACAAGCACAACACAAATACTAACAATGCTTTGATCCTCTATGGATCGTTTATTATCAACTAATAATGTTCTTCTCAAAACTTACATATTGCATTAGCAAGGATTCCTTTTATACTACAAGAAACCCTAACCCTTCTTACAAGAATCAAATAACAGTAAAACAATAAAAGATATTCTACATATCTTGTCCTAGAATAAACTAAGTCTACATTCTACGGATTAACTATATCCGCAGAATCTTCTCATCCGCAGGAACACTTGTCAGCAGAAACCAGCAAAGCTATCCGCAGGATCCTTTCAGCAGCATTCCTCAGCAGTAGTTTCTAGAATTCCCAACAACATTTAATGCAAATATTATTACAATGATTATCTTTGAAGTTTTATTTATCTTTCTACATCTGAGTAGTTATCAGTGTTTTTTTTAGTTATCAGTATTTGTAAAAACACGGGGTTTCGGGATATATTTTTGTTAGATTTGTTTTTTGCAAATTGTACATATAACTTTTTGATTTTTTTGATTGATGCAAATCGTTACATATTTGTAAAATTAAAAGTTAAATTAAAATAGGGCCAATGACTTAAATAGACTAAGAGATTTTTTTTCATCGCATAGACCATTTTCTCCATTTGGAAAAAAATATTCCAAATAGACTGCTCGACTGCGCGACCACTCGACTCCAGTTTTAGTTTTTGCTCGACTTCACACTATAATTTTGTTCGACTTCACTTTTTGGGAAAAAAAAGCGCGAAGTCTACAGGCTGGAAATCCTTTTTTTTCATTAAAATAAGACTTTGTTTACATGAATTTGTAATGATTTATGATGAAAAATGGGCTTGCTAATGGGTCTCTTGCTGATGGGTTTTTATGATAAGCAAATCTGATGGGTTTTTGTGATTCTTATGACTATGGGTCTTTCTGATAAGCATTTCTGATGGGTCTTTCTAATTCTGATGACCAAATTTGTTTAATTCTGATGGGTCTTTCTAAATACAAAAACTCATGTATCAATTTTGTTCACTTTGACCAATACAAATACAAAATGTTGGTTCAATAACAACTTCAGTAAAGTCAAAATGAAGCTTGTTGCAGACATGTAACATTTGAAACTTCGGCATCTTGCTTTTGATTTGATCTAGTCGTATGAAATCAATGAGACCATCTATAAGAGAGTATATCATAACTCTCCTATTTACTGAAATTAGAAACACACATAAGCAAGTAAATAAAATATAACTGCACTTACATATATTCAGAATCTCTTTATTTGGGTGAACAACACAGTAGTCCAACCTACCTGTTAGTCAAAAGAAAAAGCCACATTATAAAGACTGCATATTCAAATATTTTTTATAAAAATTACATGTGAATACGTTTTTCTTGAAAAACAATTAGAACAAATATTTTATTGAATGCAGAAGGCTATTGCCAAAAAATATAAACAATCATCTGCAACATAAAGACCATAGTACCTATGTGCCAAATGAAATCTTAACATGTTAAAGGTAGCAAATGAGCTTTTTGAATTTATGAACATAAACTAAGAGCAGTGGGTGTGGTGGCAAGCCAAACCTCTTCGTTTGGGCCCCACCGATGCCACATCACCCCAACACCTCTTCACAACTAACCTCCTCCTCACTCACAACTAACCTCAACTTCTTCATTTGGGCCCCACCACTTACATCTTTATTTTTTTTATTCAAATTTCCAAATAACCTAAATTCATTTCATTAAATTAAAATAGCAAATTAACACATACAAAACATAATAAAAATACAAATTAACACATAAAAATAAATAAAAAAAAGAAAAAAAAGAAGAAAAAAAAACCCACAACAAACAAACAAACTTTAAATTGTGACGTATTACTTGTAGTGATTGATTGGCCCTAAAACAGTCAACTAATATTAACCAAGGATTTGGTCAACAAAAGTCAAACTATCAAAGACACAATGCAAAACCAAGGAGTATAGTTATTCCCGGGTCGTTAAAGTCCCAAGAGATGTGATATTCTGTGTAAAAACGAGTTTAGGATCACAATATGTTGAATAGAAAGAGGGATATATGAACAAAAATCGATCACTTTAAAGAAAGTTAAAATCTGTAAATTACAGCGACTTAAATGCAAATTAAACAAAATAAAAATAGAAAACTAAAATTAAAAATGATGATTAACTAAATTATAACAAAAATAAAAAGTAAATATTAATTATGATTATTAAAACTAAAACAAATTATCTAAAAATGAGAAAATAACTTAGGAAATGAAAATGAAATTCTAAAAATGTAAAATAACTTAGAAAATGATTAAAAACTTAAAAACTTATTTATCTAATTATTTATATAATTATTATTACTTAAAAACTATTTCTAATTACTTAAACAAATTAAATATACAACTAAATAGGAGATTATCCTAAAAAATTGCAAATTCAATTTCTAAAAGTCTATGTTAACTTAAAACAAATTTTAGAAAATTAAAACTATTTCTATAACTATTTAATTATTACTTATTAATTATTAACTATTTATTAATTATTATTAATATAATAAACTAAAAAGAAAATGAGAAAATGTTATGGAAAATAAACTAAAAACTTTAAAAAGTCTAAAAATATGTAAAACTTATTTTAGAACTCAAAATAAATTTATTATGCTAATTATATAATTACTATTAATTAATTACTAATTATTTATTAATTATCTAATTAATTAACTAAAATTACAAAAGCTATTATATGAACAGTGAAAATTGCAAATATAATTTTTACAGATTCTAATAAACTTATAAAACTTAGAAAAATTATAAAAAGTTATCCTAGATAATTATTTAATATAAAAAACTATTTAATATGTTTATTTTAACTAATCTTATTTAACTGTTTTTAATTTTTTATAAATATTAAATGAACAGAGAAAAATCTAAAACTTTTTCTAAAATTACTCTAAGGTTACAGGAACTTAAGAAAAATATAAAAAAAACTAGGTTGTTAACAAAAATAAGCAAATGACTTAAGCTAATAAGACCTAATAAGCACTTATTCTATTTTTTTATTTCTTTTTGTTGATTTTCTTTTACAAAACTATTAAACTACTGTAATTATGAAAGTTTAATGAAGACAAAAACTTAAGAACTCAAAAATAAGCTGAAATGAGCTTATGAGCTTTCACAGTGAGCTTTTGGGCTCACAGTGGATGATATAAGCTCAAGTAAGCTTGGAACAAGCTTAATACTTATAACCAAAAGTGAAATAATATGAAAACAAGTGAGATAGACTGAAAATGAGAAAATGGAACAATGGAATTCACTGAGAAGCTTGAAATAAGCTAATAAGCTATTCCACTTAACACTAACAACCAAACACTCCTTGCAGTCAAATGTTGGCTTAATTTAAGCTTATAGAATAAGCTCAAAAAGCCAAAATATGAACTGAAGTAGCAAGTAGGGTTGGTAGGCTTTCCAAAAAGCTAAAGCTTACCTTGTGGGGTCCACTGGTTAACTTTTTAAGAGCTTATGAAGTTGGCTTGATTTCACTGAATTGCTCAGTGGTTTGCAAAATGGGACAAGGTTAAAGCTAGTTGCAGCCCTATTAAATAAGCTAGAAATAGGAAAATAAGCACTGAAATAAGAAGTTGTGTTGCTTGGCTTCTCAAAGAACCAAAAATCACAAGCTAAGCTCAAGAAATGAGCTTTTGATGAGCTTGTGAAAATTACCACTTACACTGACTACTCAGTGAAATGGAATGATATTTGCAGACATATTAAGCAAAGATTAAGCACTTAGAATAAGCATTTATGGCAAATAAGCACTCAAATCATGTAGTCAGCCACAAGAGATTCACAGAAAACCAAATTGCACAAAGTAACAAGCTCTAATGAAGCTTGTGCAAGCTTATGAAAATGAATACCACAACTGTGCACAGGGCACTTTTTCAGAAAAGTAGTAACAAAAAGCCTTAGAAAAAGCAGTGTAATAAGCAAACTAAAAATTATGAAAAATACTATTAAACAGACAAGCAACAAGACTACAATAACCCAAAAGCTCTTAAACCAAATCTCAAAGTCCAATCCACAGGCTAAATCCAAAGTTTATTCAAAAATAAATTTTGTGAACTTTTGACTTTGTATGAAAACTTAGAAAGTTGACTTATGTGAACTTTGATCTTGATTTAATCACTGAGTAAGTTATTTTAGGCTATAATAAGACTAGATTAAGTAATCCTAACAACTTTAACACACATAATCATAGATTAGCAACATGGAAATTCAACACAGATTCACACAAATGAGATTTAAGGTGATTTTGACTTTTTATGAAATGACCACTGAATTTTATGACTTGTATGAACTATATATGCATAAGTGAACATGAAATAACCAAGAACAACAACACACATACACTGGAATACTAATATGACAGCAAATCCAAACAATCCTCACAGATTATGAAAATGAGATTTTCAAAACAAATGAAAGATTTAAACCACAAGATTGATTCCAAACTGTTTAACTACTAATATTAAGCATAATCAAGCACATAAACAACACTTATAACATCAAGAACATAAGAATCCAAAATCCACTATTTTCACAGTGAAAATGGATTTTCAAGCAAAATCAAATTCAATCAAACAAGACTACTATATTAAGCTCTAAACTAACATAACAACATTCAACAAACACAAATTAAGCACAATTACACAGATTTAGTCACTAGAACAGTAAAATGCTAAAAATGGTGAAATTGCTTACAACTTGCACTCTAGCTAGAAAACAAGAACAAGGACCTTAGAACCAATCCTATAGGCTTCCACAAGCCACTAAACCATGGCCATCCAAGATACACCATGCTCCAGCAATCTACAGTCTTCAACCTGCAACTTTTTATTTTTCATTGTATTTTCTTGATTTTTTGTATTTTTGTGTTTTTGATACTACACTGTATTTTATGGTTTCTAAAAGCTTTTAGAAGCTTTCTAGGAGCTTATGTGAGCTTATTCAGTCCATGAAACACTAACACAACCACAATTCAAGGTTTTTAATCTTGAAAGGGACAATATCAAATCATAAACTGTAATGTAACATAAGTGATAAAATTAAAACTTGAAATATATTTAAGAACACTGAATTATGATAACAAAGTACTTGAAAGCTTTAAAGATACACTAGAATTTTGATTACAACTAATTCGACATAAGAAAACTAAAGTAAACTAGATATATGAAAATGCTGCATCTCTCTCCTCTTTTATAGATCCCTTGAACTCCCACTAGCACTCTGAACAAATCCCACCTCTAATCTAAGCCGTTGGATGAGCTTAAATCAATCTTGGCCTTTAAACTGATTTTGGCGCCAAATCTTGTACAGGTGGCTAGAGGTTATTTGACCATAATTGTGATATACCAAAGTGTTTAGTGGACTAGTGGAACTGTTTCAAGCAAGTAATCATGAATTTTTATGGGATTATTTACTTAACGAAGGAATGGGGTGTTTTGGTGATAGTGGAGATGCAGAGCATTAATTGTGGGGGGCTATGGGGTGTAGGTAGGTTGAAGTGGTGGTTTAGGGGTGAGCTGGTGAAGGTGGAAGACAGGTGGTGGACTGGTGAAGGTGGAAGACAGGTGGAGAAGAAGGTGGAGGAGGGAAAGGGGAGGGGGTAACGTTTTTATAAACGTTTTATTTTTAAACGTTTTGGGTTGGGCTGGCTTTGGGCCTGGGAAAGAAAAAAAGAAAAAGGAAAGGGGTGTAGTGGGCTTGGGGGTGTTGGGTTTATTTTTGGGTTTGGGATTTATAAATAAAAAGGGTCCGTTTGGTTTGGTAAATTCACAAGGACCAAATTTGTAATTTCTGGATTTTTGAGGGTAGGTTTTGACAACTTTCCAAAGTATTTCCAAGGGATTAATCTTGCCATATGTGAATAGTATAAGGACCATAGTTGCCTTTTTCTCATTTTGAATATCCAGGAACCATTTCTGCCAACTTGTGAAACTTCAGGGACCAAACATGTAATTTCTCCAAACCTTTCACCCAAGGACTATTCCTGCCAAAGTTCAATAACACAAGGACCATATTTGATAGTTTCCAAAGTTTTAACTCTCAGGGGCTATTTTTGACATTTTTGCAAAGTTCAGGGACTAGTTTTGTAAACTTTTGAAAATTTTCATCTAAGGACCAATTGTGACAACTTTTGATTTTCTAAGGACTTTGGTAGACTTTTCGTTCAAAATTAATGCTTAGGGACTATTTTTTGTAAAACTTAGAAAGTTGAGGGAATGAAACTGCCAATTATGCATACTTGCATGTTTTTCATCAATTTTTGGTATTTTTGCATCTANTTTTTGACATTTTTGCAAAGTTCAGGGACTAGTTTTGTAAACTTTTGAAAGTTTTCATCTAAGGACTAATTGTGACAACTTTTGATTTTCTAAGGACTTTGGTAGACTTTTCCTTCAAAATAAATGCTTAGGGACTATTTTTGTAAAACTTAAAAAGTTGAGGGACTGAAACTGCCAATTATGCATACTTGCATGTTTTTCATCAATTTTTGGTATTTTTGCATCTAAGACATATAAAACACTCTTTTGTAATATTTTTATTATTTTGATGCATTGTTGGGTGCTTTTGGATGTTTTTGGCAGTCTAAATAGTACAAAAATGATGAGTTTTTACACACTCATCAATTATGTTTTATCACTAACGGGTCAAGCAAGTAAATTAAAAAAGACTTGGCTAAAAACAAATGGATCAAATTGGTCAGACGGAGTAAAAGTCACCTAAATTTTGTATTTAGCACATAAAACCTCCCATGTCAATGTATTCAAATATTAGATTGTTAATATCATTTAATGTAAGATTTCTAATAAGGTAATAAAATCTAACACTAACAAGTATTTCCATGTTAACCTATACCGTATAGAAAAATATCTATTTCGACTAAACTCATTTTTTTTGTTGCCCCCCCCCCCCCTTCAAGCTTAACCAATGTGATGTCTTATACAATAACATAAACACTGTGATGCACTACATGAAAACAATATTATTCACTGAAAATGACATTGTGATACACTGCGGTAACATTTTTTTGCCACAAATAAACACCTACTACATCAACACTTTTAAAAGAGTTGCATAATGGATATAACTAAACATACAAGCCTTTTCCACTCAATAAATGACAGATTAACAGTTGCTGCATCACAACGTAAAATTACTGCATCATAATTATTAAATATCACAGACATTTTAACAAACACCTTGTGTGCTTTCCTGAACATGTTTGCATTTATTTTTTTGAGATCTAAACACTTTATATATAACATATTTAGATCAACAACAACATAAAAAAAAATGTTAACTATATCAGTGGCTCACACTTTACGCAACAAGTTCATCACAAGGTGGAACAACTGGTGCATCACAGTACAAAACTAGTGCATCACAGTTATATAATATCATGTAGACATTTTATCGAACACCTGGTGTGCAGGTTTTATATACGCATATTTCATCCGTTTTTTTTTTTTTTTTTTTTTTTTTTTTTTTTTTTTTTTTTTTTTTTTTTTTAAATGTTAT